>JAHDVE020009972.1:0-13418 GCA_022606495.2 Halesus radiatus | reverse complement strand
AGATACTATCAATATCGCCCTGGTGGAAGACCACTATTCACAATCGAAACGTTGCTTGAAATGGTTTTAGACCTTCCCCACCTTTCTCTTCCCATATCCCCACCATACTAATAATTATATAATAATAATTATTATGATGCTTGGATGACTTGTATAGCGCCGTTTTTGTGAAAAATCACCTCAAGGGCGATGTTCTTGCTAGGGTTTATCTTATTATGTACAGATACAGAAACATACTTTCCTGGTAGGTCACTAGGGATTGAAACGTTAAATTACAAAGTTTTCTCTTGAGATGATATGATTTTGCAGGCACAGGACAAATATATTAGAAAACACTGCACATTGCATGACATTGCAGTTACTGTTTAAATCCTATTTTCCATTGATATTATATTTATTAGAAGGTTATTGGCAAAAGAAGAGTATGTACTTATTTGAAGCATTTTTGTATTTGAGATTTTGCATAATAATTATTTACAAATATTTAGAATGTCGCGGACTATGAAAAGTTTCATAGTTTTCTGTTATTTACTTTAGGTGGGTACTAACAGCTAGCTTCGCTATGTAACTTAGGTGTGCAACGTACCCCAATTGGGGATGCCATATTATCACAGGCTCCAGACGAATGGGAGCAGCAGGAACTATGCGTACATAAATATTCTACTAGTAACCCTAAAAGATTAATGTTAGTCATTTCGACCAACACTGCGTGCATTTTATACTGCATCTCTCTAACGAATGCGCCGTTCGCGCTAGTTCTCCGTACCAACTCGGTCACGGACGAGGGCTTGGAGGAAGTGATCGCGCTATGGAGGTAAGTGACAGCGTTTTATATATATGACACCTTTGTCAGTCCAGTCTGTGGAAAACACAAGTTATCTAAATGTCTCAATTGCACCTTTTTTTATATTTTTTTATAAGAGATATTTTTGTAGTTTACCATATGTAACTAACTTTTCAGTTAGTTACACATAACGAGAAATAAATAACAATTTTTTTATAAGAGATATTTTTGTAGTTTACTATATGTAACTAACTTTTCAGTTAGTTACACTTAACGAGAAATAAATAACAATTTTTTTATAAGAGATATTTTTGTAGTTTACTATATGTAACTAACTTTTCAGTTAGTTATGTATAGTGTATGTTTATGTGTAACTAACTTTTCAGTTAGTTACACATAACGAGAAATAAATAACTATTTTTTTGTAAGAGATATTTTTGTAGTTTACTATATGTAACTAACTTTTCAGTTAGTTACACATAACGAGAAATAAATAACTTTTTTTTTATAAGAGATATTTTTGTAGTTTACTATATGTAACTAACTTTTCAGTTAGTTACACATAACGAGAAATAAATAACTTTTTTTTTATAAGAGATATTTTTGTAGATTACTATATGTAACTAACTTTTCAGTTAGTTATGTATAGTGTATGTTTATGTGTAACTAACTTTTCAGTTAGTTACACATAACGAGAAATAAATAATTATTTTTTTATAAGAGATATTTTTGTAGTTTACTATATGTAACTAACTTTTCAGTTAGTTACACATAACGAGAAATAAATAAAAAAAATTTTATAAGAGATATTTTTGTAGTTTACTATATGTAACTAACTTTTCAGTTAGTTACACATAACGAGAAATAAATAACTATTTTTTTATAAGAGATATTTTTGTAGTTTACTATATGTAACTAACTTTTCAGTTAGTTACACATAACGAGAAATAAATAACTTTTTTTTTTATAAGAGATATTTTTGTAGTTTACTATATGTAACTAACTTTTCAGTTAGTTACACATAACGAGAAATAAATAACTATTTTTTTTCGTTAATTTTCTGATATTTATGTTATCGCCAATTTAAAGCTTGGTATACGTATTTTTTAAATAAATTTGTTACAACTTAATAGAAGCAATCTTCCCAACACGCCCTTCATTGATATGCTTGGTGTAACCCTAAGTGACCAGCTCAGGTATGGGTGCTCAATCAAAGTCAGAGTAAAGTGCGTAATGCGCAGAGCCCGTAGATACTTTAATAGAATCTACACAACCGCTGACCCTGTACAAATCGCAAGTGCGACTTACTGTAGAATTTAGCAGCCAACTCTAGTCGGGAGACCCAAAATATCTGAAAAAAATTCTTGACTCTGGTATTTCAATGGAAGATACTCTTAGGAACTAGCGTCATTAATCCCTCGGGCACTGGTGCTCAGTCGGGAAATACGCCAAACGCGCCCCAAAATTTGTACACGGTTGACATCACGGTAGAATCATTGATTGGAGTAAGAGAAATCAGATTGAGTTCAATATTTCTAAATGTTTCATTCTTTCTTTCACAAGGGCGTGTCATACTTGGTTTTACCGGTATAATATGAACGCCCGAAGTTTAAAACGTGTCTCCACTATGAAAGATCTTGGTATCGTGTTTGATAGTAGGCTGACATTTCATGCTCATATTGAAGTCGCCTGTAGTACTTCATTAAAAATGCTGGGTTTCGTCTTACGTACTTCAAGGAATTTTAAAGACACTCGGGTTCTCATAATTTTATATAACTCGCTAGTAAGGAGTAGGCTTCAGAGTGGGTCGGTGGTTTGGAGCCCACATCAGGTGAAGTATTCCCTTATGTTGGAAAGAGTTCAGAAGAAATTTTTAAGATTTCTTTATTTGAGGGAATATGGCTACTACCCGTGGCTCTATCCTACCGACTTTCTCCTAGGTATGCTCGGAATGAACCATCTGCGGGTCAGAAGGGATGTACACATTGTGACACATTTCTTCAGACTGATTCGCGGATGGTTCGAAAATTCGGCTGTCATGGAGAACATTCATTTCTATGTTCCCGATGGTTATCTCCGTCACCGACAGCATAGACTGTTTTATCTCCCGGCCTGCAGGACCAACTTGCCAATGGTCATGCCGGTGGGGAGGGCAATCTTGCTGTTAAATAGAATCACTTCGGATATCGACATATTTGGCATCAATGAAGTTGAATTTAAACGTAAAGCTTTGTTGCTACTTGTATAATGCCAGTATGCCTTGTATACAATTTACTGAGATTATGTATGTCTAACTTATTTTTTGTTTCAATTTTTATTATTTTTTATAAGTAATTATTTTGGATGTTGTACATCCTGTATCATCTTTAAAAATGCCTTAAAATGTAAATTTTGTAAAATTTTTAAAAAGAATAAACAGTTGAATTGAAATATCAATTGAATTGACATTTGTCACATGAGAACGTGTCGCTTGAATGACTCGTTATTGTGTTCACAGCTCGGCTGTAGAATGATTTGCCGGCATCTGTGTTTCCTCCCTTCTACAACATGAGTATCTTCAAGACCCTAGCTCACTCCTTCCTATTCTCTAAAAGACCCTTCATACAGCATCCCCCAAGATGACCTAGGCCTTAAGGGAAATTATTTCCCCCAGGGCCTCATGTGTGGAGTTACTGTAAAAAACGTATTTTTAAAATATTTATAGGTAGTTTATTCACATTTGAAAACTTCGTAAGCAAAAAATCTATTTTCGGAGGCTTGATAGTAGTGTTGTATATGTGAAATATGATTAGTCTTCTAGGTTAAATAAAACCTTTTCACAACATTCAATTTTTATAGAAAACTTGCTGGAAAACCCGGCCTTTTTTTGAAATAAAGTTGTAAATTCTTGCTTGTCGTTTGAGTGCCATAATTGATTTGACAATGTAAGTTATGCCTTGTGACGACTATTACTATCTCTAAGCAAAGAAACATTTATTCGGAATTTTTAATATTAAAGTTCGTAACTCGGTACCTACTTTTGATTTTCATATTGAAAATATTGTACTCAAATAAACCTTCTTCTTTTGAATATGTAATCTGTGGCTTACTAGTGTGGTATACCAATGGACTAACCTCAATGCAGCATGGCGGTTTCAATGTTTTTCATGCTAATTTTAAAACGTTATAGTAACATATTGGATGTTTTACATATTGGATTTCATCTAAACTCTCTAAACCTTCCCGGCACTAGTAAGAACAAGCTGTTTTATTTTCAGCACAATCGGTCCATTAATTTCAGAGAAAATCGAGGACACACAGACAAACATTCATTTTCATATATATGTTAGAGAAGATATAAACTAGTTTACAAATATTATCACTACAACAAAATTTCGTACTTAAAAAAAAATCATATAAAAATATTTATAAACATTGACAAGTGAACCGACGATCAAACGTATCGGGGAACCGTGTTACCACCGCGTTGTGCCAATTTATCGCGTTGGTTTGTCGCATCTATCCGCGGGGACTTAAATAAATAAATGTACAAAATACCCTTTCATTTTCGTGTCATATTTATATGAATTTAAAACAGAACCACGGGCATGCGTGTCGGCTCGCCCCTAACGTAGGTAGAATTCTCACGAAAATTCCTTTTGTTCCGTAAATAAGTAGAACAAACATACGGATATTTCCCCATTGTATATTGGGGCTTTACGCCAGCATTGTATCGTTCTGCGAGCTTTATGAAACGAATAAAAAGTTATTGGCTAACAACGTTTTAACCTTTTTTTAAATAACCCAATCGCAGTTTTACGTCCTCTAGATCCAATAGGCCGATGTTACGGTAATGCTAAAATAGTATCGACGAGGAAAAGGGAGAAATATGGCCAGTTATGAAGATCTATTTTTACACAGAGTTACGACTATAGATATTAATGTAAAGAAAAAGATTGTCCCAAATTTACGTGAAATGTTACGTGATATCCTCCACTTGCGGATTTGAAAAAAAGGAAGCATAGTCGGTTAGTGATCTCGTGAACAAATGCGTTGGATTATATCATCTGATGAATTTCGCATAAAACCCCGACTGTCCGAAGCAAGTGGGATTATGGCATCCTTAATTGTGTTATTTATGAGACTAAAAGGAGTAGGGATGGCAACGAAATGGAAAGTTGACGACTGGAAAATATCTGGCTATTCAGATCTTGTCACTAAACATGGCTAAAGCCATTTTAAGTCACATTTCCCTTCTAAATGCTGGTCTTTCACCAGGGTGACACTTATCTATCACTCTCAACTGAATTCCCACAGTTTGGCAATAAAAAAAAATCTTTACTATGACAACACCAAGCAAATCACTTCGTCTTAGAAATTCGGTCGATTCAAAAAAAAAATTATATTTGAGTTTGACGGTTCATAAAAAAGAAATAAGGCAAACCAACAAAACTCGAATATATTAAATTTTTTTTAATTTTATGTTATTGGTTTATCAATTAGATTTTGTGTTATTTTGCTATAACCTCTAATACATAGTATTTTAATGTATATATTTATGAAATATAAAAAAAAAAGTCTTTATACATCTTCCTTGCAAGGAATTAAATAATAAAACAAAAATTGTCCAAAGAAGCGAAGCTAGCAGTCCACAATGGAGTGCTGATACCAACCCTGATGTATGGCCGTGAGGCATGGAACTGGCAAAGGAAGGATGAAAGTAGACTGAATGCTGTAGAAATGAGATCTCTGAGACGAATGTGTGGTAAAACCATGTATGATCGTGTGAAAAATGTTGAGATTCGTAAAGAGTGCAAGGCTGATGTAAGCGTAGTGAGCATGATCAAGAAAGGGACGCTTAGATGGTTCGGGCATGTAGAGCAAATAGAGGAGTGTAAGGAGAATATATCACGCGAATATGAATGGAAGAAGAAGCCGGTGACGTCCGGGGAAGACATTGCACGATCAAGTGAATCAAGTACTTGAGTCGGGCCATGTCAGAAATCGGAATAACAGAAGAGAATGTATGAGACGTTGTATGAAAGTAAATCAAGCAAGAAGTGTATGCCAAGATCGAGTTGTTTGGCGGTCCGTCCGCTCTGCCCACCCCTGCGGGGAAACGGCGTGATGGTTAGTTAGTTAGTAAAACATAAAATTGTCTTATTTAATGTTAGAATACAATGTAGAATCGTCTCCTTACGGAAAGTACCACTAATTTCTGAAGACCGTTTGGCTAATGCGATAAATATGCACTTGGATCCAGTGGAATGCATTGTCTTATGACTAAAGGTAGAATGTGAGCAGTTTTCGAGTTCGGGTATGAATTGTGCATACAATATTTGGAAATAGCCATTTTATGATCATCTTTCGCTAATTGTTGTGGCGCACTGAATTAATGGGCTACAAGTTCTTCACCAAAATCATGGAAACAAATCAATCTGATCAGAAATTTGTTGTATTTAAAAAATTGATTCATACACAATTTTAAGCATTAATGGACTGCACGCCACTGTTTGGACTATACCGTTTTCCATGAGCCATCTTGGTTTTGTCTTTTAAAACCTTTTAAACCATCGCAACGCCCTCAATTTTTCGTCTTCTATTAAATGTCAGACTGGCATGTTAATTGAATTTAAAACTAAATTAATTAATGTTTGCGTTGATTTATTAATTGTAGCGGAATAGTCCAAGGTGCTTCGTTTGCACCAAGAGATCATGGGTTCAATCCTCTTCAGGCTCAATTTCAGTATTTTATAACTAGACACCGTTACCTGGAAAATGTGTGTAATCTTTTGTTAAATTTTCGTAATACTATTGCTGTTCTAATCGTGTTTCAGGAGGATCTCAAATTTAACCGAATTTGTCTTAATAATTTGCAGTCGGTCGATTTTTTTCGTGGTGAAGTAAATTCTAAGTAAACTAACTATGAATGAATTTATCTCAATAATTTGCAGTCAGTCAATCTTTTTCACGGTCAAGTAAATTCTAAGTAGGCTAACTATAAATGAATTCATCTTAATAATTTGCAGTCAGTCAATCTTTTTCACGGTCAAGTAAATTCTAAGTAGGCTAACTGTGGATGAATTTATCTCAATAATTTAATGTCGGTCAACATTTTTCACGGTCAAGTAAATTCTAAGTAGGCTAACTATGAATGAATTTATCTTAATAATTTGCAGTCAGTCAATCTTTTTCTTGGTCAAGTAAATTATAAGTAGGCTAACTATGAAAGAATTTATCTCAATAATTTGATGTCGGTCAATCTTTTTCACGTTGATGTAAATTCTACGTTGGCTAACTGTGAATGAATTTTTCTTAATAATTTGCAGTCGGTCAACATTTTTCACGGTGAGTGTAGAGAGGAGTGTACCAAACAGTGTTATGTTTCATAACTTCGTTTCCCTACCACTTCGGGGAAATAGAATAATCAATGACGTTAGAAGCAATAGACTTACCCTAAGTATGACTTCGACGCCTGGAGGCAAAGGTCATCAAAGATTTTGATTGCCGTCCACGTTTGTTTCATGTGATTTTAACTACGATAAACAAAATTAAAAAAAGTGGACCAAACTAAATGCTCTAATAAAATATTCGGTTTTTGTAAACAAGCGGAACCTTTTTACTCACTTTCTGTTTTACTTAAATTTTCGGTACGCCTAGCTCGATCCCCGTCCCTATTATTTTGGTTTCTTCCCCCTGCGTGTTGGAGCATATCTGTGTTTTATTTGCTATATGGGAGTAACGGTTTTATAGTTAGTTTACCTCAATTTGCATTGGGTTGATTTTTACTATAATGAAAATAATTCTAGGAAGGCTCGATGAAAATGAAAAACGATATGGATAAATTACCCCCTTTTAAAATGTAAGTAGGTTTTCTATGAATCAAACCCGCGGAATACAAGTTTGTCGTGGCACTCATGTGTTTATAATATAATCGGAATAGAGTTTTCATGGGAATTATACGGCTAAAGTACGTACAGGCGAATCAATACACAGTGCTTTTTAGAATAAAAAGACAGAGTACATCAGAAACCACTTCGTGGAATCCCCATAAATAATTCCAGTTTCCTTCTCATGGATCCGATTAAAATCATAAATTATGATGCGAAAGTGAGTGAACATTTTTATTTAAGTCTACGAAAATTAAAATGCTATTTCATCTTATCGGGTGTATATGTATCGCAACCGTAATTGACCCGAACGCAGTTAGTCTTGCAGATGAATTTCTTGCATACAGCATGTTTCTAAATTGTTTTTTGACTTCAGGAATTAACATTTTTTTTAAACTTAATAAAAAACGCGGTTAAACTTTTCAAGTATTTTAATTAGATCAACGTATGCAGTTGTTAAAAATAATAAGAAAGCGTAAAGCAATACAAACAGGCTGATTCTCAGTGAAGATTCACAAGAAAATCTTGCATCATAATTCTAGTTTCGTTCTGCATTCCGCAATAGTTTTTTTTTTAATTTTTAAAAGAAAGACAAATATTCCCTGGTTACGAATAACCTGATAATATTTGAAAATCTCCTACTACCATCACAGTAAGCGGAAGATGTTGCTTGTGTCGTAATGGAGGACTTAGCCAGCCGAGGAATTGAACTCATGACGCCTGGGTGAGACCCAAACGCTATGCCAACTCAGCCCCTTCCGGTGAAAATACGTGAAATGTATCAATTTTTATATTTTCCTATTAATAAATGCATCTTATGAACATTTTCGCGTTATTTTTGTATATTTTCTGAATGCACATTAAATTTAATCCGATGTCTACTTATAAATAAAACAATTTATTATCTTTTTGGTTTGATGAGTTTTAGTCACAATGTACAATGTTAGATACTTATTTTTATTTATTAATATAATTTAACTTATTTTTAAGAATGTTGGTGAACGAAACGGATGTGTTCAAACCGGTAGTAAATAAATAAAATTATGTAACAAATGCACACTGTGAATAAGATTCTTCAAAACAAAATGTTACATAGTTGAAAAGAAAAACAAACAATTTGTTATCATTTTTTTTAATATCAACTCCATACTATGTTATCTTTGGAGATGCTTTGTAGAGGGTATTTTAAATAAACGAAAGTAGACAAAGTTATGATAAGGAAAAAAGTATGCTGCGATTGGGTGGAAATATGTGAGTTAGTGTGTCCAGGAGTGACGGACGTATTAATATATCCCTCTCACTATGGTGAAAGGCAATGAGTCGAGAGAGTCCTGTAGAGAGCCGGAGACGTCAAATGGTCTCTCTGAATGTGCCTCTCAGGATCCTGTCCGTTTTTTAGCAGACGCATCTTCCGCCAAGAACTAGAAGACAAACCTCACCCCATAAACCCGGACACCTCTGCTAAGTCACCTGCCGTAGCAAACCACTTGGGGTGACCTATAGCAGGTGTGTTGGATGGTTACTGAGACAGCAGTACCCATACACACCTCCCAAATTGAATGAAGTTAAAAGCGATTATTTTAGTATTAAGCGCTCAGTTCATTTAATCAATTACATAGGACATCGAAGCGATATATTACTGTGTGGATCCTGAACGCTGCAGTTTGACGATAGTCTAATAGATTATCTCATTGCTGGAAAATTTGAGTGTTACAATCCTGTGCATTATCGTCTCTAAGCCGTGTATTGTTGTTGCGTATTCTGTCACCATTGTATTACCGGTTTAGAATAATTCTACAAATCATAGCGCGTACCGTAGTTAATAATATTATACAGTCGGGCCCAGGGCAGGAGCGATCCAAATTGAATCAAACACTCAAATTAACTGTGTTACTTTGAATGTGAGTTTGTTTGTATCTACATTCGTTCTAAGAATTCATTTCTTTTTTGAAATAAATATAATTTCTTCAAACGATTGATATTCACTTTGTGGCGTCATTATTAATAAATGAATTCAAAAATATACTTCGTATTCGCCACTTTATAAATTTACATTGATATCTATATGTTTCGAAAGCGATGCTTTCTTCGTCAGGAAATTTGTTTTTAGTTTTCATATATTCCTGATGATGAAAGCGTCGCTTTCGAAACATGTAGATATCAATGTATATTTATAAAGTGGTGAATATCAAGTATATTTTAAAATAAAATGTTTAAATCTATTCACATCTACCAGCACCGCGCAGTGTAGAATAGTACAGTACAGGCACAGCACAGCACAGACGCGAGTACGGCTCTCAACTGAACTGTCTACTGAGAGTTAGCGCCCGTCACAATATGTTTGAGGACTTCATAATCCTATTCCCATATTTATTTTAATTTTATAATCTGAATTCCTTACAGATTCAATCGTTATCTATTTTCTCGGTTTTAGCAACATCTTCGTCTAATGACGCCAACTGATGAAGATGGCGATGCTGACGGTATGCGTTCATACTAACTGCGCAGACGAAGACGTCACAAACGTATTTGTGTTTTGTTTTTTTTTTTATTATTTATTATTTCACGCTCTCATAAATGTAGATATAAGTTGCATAATCAGAATTGAGGCGGTAACGTTGTGTATTGAAGCATTGAATACTTGCAAAAAAACATTGAGAAACATCATTTTGTCTTGCTTACGTCTAGCGCCACCAACGCAGTCCTATTGGAATAAAATCTTAAATAAAAATGAATAAATAATTAATAATAAAGTACCAGTCCGGTTCTGGAAGGTCCAGCATAATGATGCTAATGTATCGATTTAGGACAATGGATTTCGCAGTGTTTCTGTAAGATATTTAGGTCGATCGAATGGTGTATTTAGCATCACAAAGCTGTCGGTCCATTCAAAGAGCTTCGGCTGGATTGTACCCCAATTGCGCTATGTAAAGTTTCGATTTCCAAAGATTATGATGCATTATTTTCGTGAAACTTCTCATACGTTCATTCATTATTATAAATTAATTGCTATTATATAAGAGTATTGAGGAAGATTAAGAAGGGGAGGCTTAGATGGTTTGGCTATGTAGAGCAAATGAACGAAGAAAGAAGTGTATGGAGAATATATTTATTTATTTATTTATTCACGCCTAGAAGGCTTTTACATATTGATACATTTATCACATATTTTTTCAAGGGCGAACAATAATGTACACATAAAATAATAAATAAAGTGTAAAAGAAGTATGTATGTACAATATAACAGTATGTAGTAACAGCGTAATTATCACAATGAATAATAGTTTATCCTGTGGTTACATTATAACAGCAGGTTGTACAAAAGAGTATAAGAAGTAGTTTAGTGCATAATGTAATAAGATTAGTATAAAAGATATTACAAGAATGTGAATGGAAGAAGAAGCCGAGGACGGCCAAGGAAGACATGGCACGAGGATTTTAAAAAAATACTTGAGTCGGGCCATCTCAGAAGTCAGAATAATAGAAGAGAATTTATGAGACGATGTTTAAATGCGAATGAAGCAAGGAGTGTGTGCCAAGATGGAGCTGTTTGGAGTTCCGTCGTCTCTGCCTACCCTTATGGCGAAACGACGTGATGGTTAGTTAGACATTTATGTAATAAGTCAACCATATGACGATTTCTCTATAAGAATACGTACATAAACGAATCCCAATAAAATAAAATAAGAAAAACCGTGCACTTTTTCATAATCATACGAGACTTTTTCACTTTACAAAACTTGAAAATTGAAAGATTTATTTTGCGGTATGTCAATCTATTATTGAGTATGGTATCATAGCACGGGGAGGCGGTAATTCATATGCTCTAGACCTAATCATAAAGACACAGAAAACGATTAAAAAAAATAAATCCTTAACCTACCTCTAATTACAGACTCTAACTTAATCCTTAATATAATGAGAGTATTTGACCTTAGGCAGATATATATGCTAAAACGATCCCCACTTATCTTTATACAAACAAACATAGATACTATGAAAAAAGTCTAATAACTCGTATTGCTAGAAATCCTAAGAAAGGTTATCCTCCAAATTCCTGTAACTCATACTAAATTTGGGCAACGGAATTTTACGTACTTTGCAACAAAAATTTTCAACATTCTTCCAGATAGCAGCAACAAATCTGATTCACAAATATATTGTAAAAAAAAAATGGATTAAAACTAAAGATAAGGCCTTTACCGGTGCACTCACCCAAATTGGAAGTTATGAATTTAACCATTTACTGAACATATTTTATTACAAGTATTATAAAATAATATGCGAAATTACTGCCTCAACACAGGATAGCCTAGTGAGGCGGGTTATGTGAAACCTCAACAATGCAATTCTATTCTTTACAAGTTACCTGCTCTCATATATTATTTTATATTTTCTTTTTTTATCTATCTAGTTTATAGTTGCAAACTTAATTACAATAAAGATATATGTTAATAGTAATTGAAATCTGTTATCACTATAACAAAACTGTTCTACTGTTTTAATTTTTTTAAATATTCTTTTGGATTTATGTACACTGGTCACAATATGCATATACCTATGTTATTGCGCTACTATTTTATTGATTATTTTAATTAATTTTTGTATTATATAATATTGTTGAACTGAACTCCTGCTGACAAAAAAAACTTATTAAACTTAATACGAGTATGCAATATTTCACCACTTACGCATATCTTCTGTTTATGTTATTTCTATACGTAAAAGAAACAAGGGCTATGAGCCTTTAAGGTCTATTCACATCTACCAGCACCACACAGTGCAGAACAGTACAGTACAGGTACGACAATATTAATTGTGTACATTGTCTATGAGAACATTCACATTACAGCGTACGTAAGTGTAATGTATCCCCAAATGCACGGGCTATCACCGACCGAGATTGTCGGTCAGAATATTTTAACGGTGCTGGTGGCTGCTGGTGACGTCTGCGCCTATGCAGTTAGTTTGCATACATCGCCGTTAACACTGCCATATTGGCGTCACCGTCAGTTCCCATCAACATATATTGTTAAAAGCAAGAATATGGACAACGAAAAATTGATTAAATCGGTCAGGAAATATAGGTTATAAAATAATAATTAATATGGGAATAGGATTAATAAACATCAGACATGTTGTGGCGGACGCTAACGCTCAGTTGATATTTCAGTTCATCAGCCGTACTCGCGTCTACGCTGTGTCTGTTCTACGCTGCGCGGTGTACGAGTAATGTGAATACTCGCGTCTGTGCCGTTCCTGCACTATACTCGTATACTGCCTTGCACTCGTATGTTACTTGATCATACATAGATTTAATATTTTATTAGTTTTACTCTATTCCCAAGGAAGTAAGGGTCCTACCGAAATAGGATTTAAAATAAATCTATTTGTTGAAATACAATTTGCACACAAGTTTTATTAAACGTAATGTATTTGAAAGCCACAAAGTAAATGCTATTTAAAAACAACTTATGTATTAAATCATACTTTAAAGAATAACGTTAGATTCTGGGAATAAGTTTTTTTTATAAGGGAGTAGAGAAAGATATAAGACAAAACAAGACGAAATAATATGAAACAACAAAGCGTGAAGAGACCAAACGAACCGGATACAGAAACAGGATTCGAGAAAAAAATCATGAAAATCCCTTTCGAGCCGTTACGTTTAGTAACAAGATTTTTCACACGAACACTTCGATAAAGAATTTATGTAAGTCCGTAGCTTTATTTCGGTGACTGGATAAATCAACACACGTATGAAC
>JAHDVE020009971.1:0-39070 GCA_022606495.2 Halesus radiatus | reverse complement strand
TCGATATGAATAACAGGTATTCCCCAACCTTCAATAAAATTATAGAAGAATATAACAACCTACTTGTCAAAACAAAAGCAACGTTAAAACTTTGATGTCGATTTAATGCATCAAGTAATAATATCTCAAAAGGGAATATATTATTATTTGTACAAATCATACCCACCCTTAAATGTCGCCCTCATAGGGATGAGGATGTGCGTGGTTAAACATCGCATAAGGGTTTCACGTTTACTACAAAATAATACTAATGCAAAAACATCAATATTTTGTAGTGAAGTTATATCTTTACACAAAGCTTTGTAGAACTTTCACATTTTCCCAAATACCCCCTCATCACCCCGAGGCGTGCGCCCCTAGATACGTGTTGCTCTCTTTATCCAACCCTTAGAATTGTTAAAGTCAACATTGCCAGGGCTTTTATTTAGTAACCCTATTTTAATTCGGCACACTGGAAAAAAATGATGCAACAGAACGATTTTATATTTTTTATTATTAAAGCCTAGAAGGCTTATACGTACATAGTACGTATTTACTTACATAGTAGATACTAAACGAAAAACTCATCTTTTCAGACAATCGTATCCACAAATTGAAGAAATTCACATGTAAATTGCATAGCTAGGCTAGCCAATTAGTCCTTACCTAAAGTCACTTATAGAATAAGTAAATAAAATTCACGTATCGGTGCACAAATGCGTCCGCAGCCTGCAAGACTGTAAATAATTAAAAGTATAAAAAAATTACCATCTATTAAAAACTTAATAATAAAATAAATGAAAACTAAAGGAATAAAAATACAAATATGGTAATTTAGTCGTCAGGTATTTTTATAAAAAAAAAACAACAGAAAGCATATGATTATGGTTGGAATAGGTATTTGATATGGTCCACAAAAATCACCAAATGAACGGTAAACGCGTCAATATCATCCAAGTATTTCCCCATAGTGTGAAACCGCTGTATTGGGGATGGGCTATGCAGTTGTGCTTAGGTATTCAGCACTGGTAACAATCTCTTTTATTGACTGAATTGTACGAATTACATAATATAAAGTTTTTAAACCCCCTTCATTAAGCACACATAATGTAATCTTTCTTCCAGAAAGTAGTTATAAATATAATTGTAAATCATAAATTAAAACAATATTAGAAAGCAACGCTATTAAAGCAAATTATTTTATATTAATTATTATAATATATTCAAATTATCTGGTATACCCAAGTGTTTTTTTCTGTACTATTCTTCACATCTCTTCATATTTAATTATTATATTTTTTTCTAGATATATTATATTACCATACTATGTCAATACTAGCTTTTTTCCCTTCTATTTTTGTATAATGGCACTTAATACGAACTAAACTTGTCAATTTGACTGTCCTAAAATGGGATTTGTTCCTAGTTGGGCAGTCAAAGCTTTCTTGCGTTTTATTGTTTAATACTGTGTGTGTTTCAAACAAATAAGTGGAACTCACTCCTGACATAGATGCTATATACACAATAGATTTAGTTTTAATTGTGCCAGTCTAAAGATGCCAGAAAACAATCAAGTGGAAAAAAGTTATAAAGGTTTTATAATCAAAAAAGTTCATATCAAAAATTCGTCTACCGATTCATATGAGTATTCGTCAAATGCGCAAATTTGAACTCTTGCAAGTGAATTTTCATGGAAACGATAAAAACACAGATACGATCTTACAGCATTAACTTGCGTGCGTAAGAAATACTTGCAACGGCAGGAGAACGGAAGGCAACATTTTGAAGATGTTTCCTGCTTGAATTCAC
Source organism: Halesus radiatus (assembly GCA_022606495.2). NCBI lineage: Eukaryota > Metazoa > Arthropoda > Insecta > Trichoptera > Limnephilidae > Halesus > Halesus radiatus. The sequence continues at coordinate 37,282 of JAHDVE020009971.1, read as the reverse complement.
TCTGTAGAAGCTTGCTGTAGCGGAGGCGCTCAGTGCTCCTACTGCGGCACCGTTAATGCAATATTAAACTTGACGAAGTCTCCGCCGCTCTCTCTATCGCCTCGTACACGTGCAAATTGACCTACATTATTATATTAATAATATCTTATCGTGTGGACTGTTCGGTAAATGTGGTTTTTCAATATGGAGGCAAAGATGGATGTTTGCAAAGTTTTGATAAAAAGAAAACCTTTTCATTGATCCCCTGATGGACCGCTTGCCAAAAGCACAGACATCACTAATATGAGTCATCCATAAAAAAAACCCTCCAGGTACCCCAGTGATGAATTATTCAACTAAATGCAAGTTCTTGATGTCGGACAACTACCATAAATATCAGGAAAATTGTATTGCACAAACATAAACAACGTCAACACTACCCTATCTATCGACCACTCTGACAACACCAGACATTCAAGAAGTAATCCAATAGTTTCAACATAAACCACGACATGCCTTTCTCAAAAACAATTTTCATACTTAGGACCAAAATTGTTCAACATCATACCCAACACATGTAAAATGAAAAGTACAAACGTCCTGCGTAAAGTGATCAATGTTTGGCTTCTCCATTTAGGGAGGGTCAAAAGCGAATATTTGGTGATTAATAGATAAGTACAATTTTTAAGAAAACCTTCATATGTAATTATGTATTACTCTACACTTAACTAAAAAAAGCATATCACATTTAAAAAATATATCTATCTTCTTCGGGCTGCATCCCTGAGTTTTGTCGTCGGCTAATAAAGCTGAGTGATACGTAATTCAATCTTATCAATATTATATATTTTTTAAGCACTTCATTTTTAACTAATTTTTTTCCCTCATAGCACCAACCAGTACCTACCAAACGCATATACATAATCTCCTGATACTTAATTATTATACTTATTTCTAGATATTACAATGTTAATACTAGCCAATTTCCATTCTATTTTTACATAATGGCACTTGATTTGAAATAAACTTGTTAATTTGACTGTCCTAAAACGGGATTTGTTCCTAGTTGGGCAGTCAAAGCTTTCTTAAATGTTTTTGTTAAATAATGTGTTTTTCAAATAAATAAATATGATTATAATTATTATGATACATTCCACAAGCAGAATTTTCCGCTTATAATTATAGGAGGAATTTAACTATTGTCGGGTTTTATATTCGTTCATATTGGCAATCTAAAATGAAAACATCGCTGACGTAGAGTAGAACCTATATTATATTATACGGAACCTCAGTGTTCAGCTACCGTGTATTTAGTTAGAGGGCTATACAGATGGAGACATGTCAGAGAGGGAAGGTAGTGCGAGGTAAAAGCAGGCTGTGGGGGTACGTTGAAATAATCAGAGTGATGCACGTTATTATAGTTAGAGCGACAACGATTACACGCTGCACTGGCTCAGTTAATTAATAACCTAATAAGAATCTGCGTCTAGTGCACCCTCCCCACGTCCCTGCCGGCTAAGATGCTCATCAGATAAATTGCATTCCGAGCAAACAGGTCGTTACCCAAAATGATATTCCTTCACAGCGGCGGGCAGCTCTAGGCTCTCGACTCTCGCCTCACGGCTCAGCCAGTATTAAAGTGATTGTTTTGTGTGACGCGTAAACTCAGTTATTATAATATAGTGTTTCAACAGTATGTATGTATATATGAGGTGGTGAGAAACAGACAGGCTTAAACGCCATTTGATTCAAATTTTCTCTTTGTATGAAGTTTTATAGACAATTGTAATATCTTTGTGCTGCACAGACTCAACAGTCAATATTGTAGCGACAAGTTCAGAAAACATCATGTTATGAAAACATGTATGTCATAGACGGAATCTGTAATAAGTATGTGCCATAGGAACTCAACGGACTAATTAGTATGAACTAATATTTGGTGAAATCGCGGGCTTTTTTGTTTTTTAATATTTAACGATTTTTGTTAACAAAACATGAGTTTCACTACTCGACAATCACGTGTAGTTAGGATCATGAACCTCTGTAATATTCAAGAAGAACTCTAAGGTTAGTTATTATTATTATTTTTCTCAAATATGGTGATAATTTTCGTTGTTTAAATTTATAGTTTCTTCATTTGTATTATCTTCAAATGAAAAGGAAATTAATAATTTTAAATAAAACGTCGTTTGTTAGCATTTTAAACCATAATGGGAACAGAATAAATGTTAATATTTCAGAAATTATTGAAATATTATCGTCAGTAAAAACGTTGGTTTTCAGTGGGCATTATGTTGTCACTTAAATAAATCAATAAACTAGAAAAGTTAATTATTTATATACTATAAAATGACAAATTATTTTTTTGTCTCTTAAGTTTGTTTGGCATCAGCGAAATCAAAATGGATTGATGAAATAAAAGAATTAACAAAATACTCAAAAAATTCAAAAGCATTTTTCTCAAAACTACTCAAAAGGCGTATAAGCCCTTCTCGTTCTCAGCGCCTCACATAATATAGGAGCTAGATGTACTTCCTCAGCATATAATAAATAAAAACACGTGGACGTATTTCGTGATCAAAAAGTCTGACATTTGGACCTTATCATTTCTAATATAAGAAAAAATATTTCACTGCTATCAAATGAAATTGGAATATACAATGCAGGCAGTGTAAGAGAGAAAAAGCGTTATATTTTCTTTATTTTCATTGGATTTCTCTGGGTTAGAACCAAAAAGTAGTAACTTAAATCACACCGGCTTCTATTGAAATCTACATGGAAGGCACATCAAATAGCCTTCCCCAGATTAAAATAATGGTTTTTCTGAGTGCTGGGTTCCTTAGCTCTTGGTCCTTATATTCTGACGAGGATAAATAAAAATTAATTTAATTTACATGAAATTTTTGACATTCAGAATTAAAAATATAGTATTTTAACCCCACTCAGAGCAAAATACCCACTATATCTAGGGTGCAGCGACGGATCTTATATACACAAAAATTACTGGCGCAATCTCTGAAGGGGCTTCGAAATTATTCCCTAAATCATTTTAAAATTACTTATAATGTCCCATAATATGGAATTCTTATGTCTTCTATTGCGCTGGCAACATTAAAACATGTTTCTACGTCTCTAGGGTGCCGAAGTTTGCACTGAACGATCGTCAAAAAATGTATGGAAAAAGTTTTTTGTCATGGAAGTTTTTTACGATTTTCATAATATTTGCTCGAGCGTAGAACCTGTTTTTATATTAATCATTTACTTTTGCTTTATACCCCATATGCCGCGATGTGTAGCCAACAACCAATCAGAAAGCCGTTGAAGATGATCTATATTATTGTCCTTTTTCAATTGTCCCGGTGACTTTGCGGTTAGTGGACCGCAAGATGTTATTTTACAGAGAAACCGGTTTCTTTTGGAACTGGTTTAAAGAAATATGTTTGGGGTGTTGTTTTTTAATCAAATGAAACTGAAGGTATTATTACAACCGTATTATAAATAAAAATGTCACAAATGAAATCTCAAGTCTCCGCATATCGGGAACTGGTTAAAAAACAGAGGTAACTGGAGCAGCAGTGACAGTGGTAGACCTCCTTATTTTATATAACAGGAAGGCTGCCGCGTTGTCAAATACAATTAATTTATTTTTTTGTTATTGAAGATAATATTAATAACTCCCAAATCGAAACATGAAACTGAAGACACAAAAAAGAAAAAGATAAAGGTAGCAGTTGGAATTCGTATCCAGGACCTCATGGTAACTTCCTAGAAGTCGAAGTATGATACCGATAAAAAATACGGAATGGATTGTGGTAGCCGTAGCTCAGGTCCCGGATAGACCATGAATTCCTGGGTTCGAATCCCAGCTGCTACCGTTATCTTGTTGCAAAAAATGAATACAATTATCATTAATTAAGTAATTAAAAATATGTACTTTGTACACACCACTTTATTAAAATATATTCACATTTCTACATGTTTCGACAGCAATGCTGTCATCCTCTGAAATATATGGATACTAAAAAATAATTTCATATCAATTATAAATTGATTTGTAATGATTACTTGTGTAAAGTATTTACTGGAATAATTAGAAATTAACAAACGAACTAATGATGCTAATATAACATTAATTAATAAAGTAAGGAAAATTATATACTCACCGCTTCTCAGTATGTTCACATTATCAAAACAATACAACACATTTAAATAAATCAATTAAGAAAACATTGTCAGTTAAATACGAGTAAAAACACATTATAAATGTGAAAACCTCATATACTTCAGAATTTTAATTGCTTTCTAACTAAATCGGTTTTACCGATAATAAATCATTACCCATCCATCCAAATTTTAAAGGAGTGGGGGTAAATCAAATCATATAAATAAGTCGTCGCAATGTGGATTAACCACAGTTTGAAAATGGCCTTAAACGCCGAAACAGCTGTCACAATAATAACAACTAAAAATACTTGCAGAACTTAATAATAACATTATAATACAGCGCTCTTGAGGTGATTTTTCACAAAAACGGCGCTATACAAGTCATCCAACTATTATTATTATTATAATTATTAAATTTGATTTACATTAAATTTTTAAAAAATTAAACATAGTTCTACGAATTAAACACAAAAACAATTAATATGTAATCATTACAACTATTTTTACATAGGAAAGACATCTAGAAATTTTAGAATTCGAGTTAAGGAAGACCTAAGGTGTTTAAATAATAACAACTATTCAGAATTTGCAAATCATATTTTAGAAACCAATAATTCGTTCGATATAAAGGTTTAAAAATTTACAAATACAACCGGTTTACAATTAGATAAATTTGAATTTTTTGAATTAGGAAAAAGTATTAAATATTTAAAAAAAATAGATATCTATTTAATTTATTTTCATAATAATATTAATAATAATTTTTTTTTTCTTGACCGCCTGAAAGATAGAAGCGTTGATTTAAAAAAAATGGGGGCGGGACGCAATCGGAAATTTCTGCACAGGACGCGAGATATCGTGGAACCGGCTCTGCCAGGGTTTAGTTGCGTTTAGTGCACACATTAAGTCCCAAAAATACAAAGATGACATAATAATAATAATAATGTTTTATTACGTTCTTTTTTAAAAAAAAAAAACAATAACTAATGATATCCTCACTGGGATTTCCCGTGCTGAGGATTTCATTGACAAAATATTAAATTGATGTGCTTAATAAAAAACTAAAAATAATTCTAAGGTGAGGTATTTTAAGTGGAGTTGAGTAGTTTCGGTGTTAGTCTGTATTTGGTATTAATATATTTTCTATTTCAGATCTCCCTATGTAATGTATCCAGTGTTTTATTTAATTTTTAAATTTATTATGGTTATTGTGATTTTTAAAGGATGGTGGTATTTTGTTGTAGAGTTTAGTACAATAGAATAAGAAGTTTTTTTTCTCCAAATTTTGTGTTTGTGGTTCCTTGTTGTATGAGTTTTTGACATAGTCCGACCGGTTCCAGGTAGTGGAAATTCTTTTGAGATCCTGATAACACATTGATAACGCACTCTCGTGGCACTTTCATTTTCGGCACTTCCGTCGAAAGTTCTATAAATATCTCATTGATGGAATTATTGTTTTAGCTTCACTTGCTTAATCAATTGGATGAAAGGTGTGACACTTCTAATATTTCCCCCCTTATCGCCGTGCTATATTTGTCATCCGATAAGTCATTTCTCCGCCATGCACCATTGTTTCCACCTCCTGTCTGGCCTATAATTCCAGATTAGTTTTCTATGTGACTAGCTACCTGCTACCCTTTCCACGACTTTCGCTCTGAATAGTTTGGTATAGCGCAAGTTTCTAGTCACTTGTGCCTAGAGAGATATTTAACTTAATAATCCGTCTATTGATTGAAATAATTGCCGAGGCCCTCGTAGAACCTGCTTTCCTTTCAATGACGGAACGTATTTTCTACTTTAATAATGAGACACCAATAATAAAAAAAAAAAACACAACTGTCGCCGGTAGAGGGCCCCCCGGGGGCGGCGGCGGTGGAAAGTGTTCATTATGATTCATTCAGTCCAGTAATTTGAACTTGTATTATTGATGTACCTAAGGCTTTTATTCGGTACAGGCCCGAAATCTGTGATAAATGAAAAAGAAGTTCATCGATAACTATGACTGATAAGAGCTACGTTTATGACGAGCTGTGATGAGTTCCATTCGTAATTATGGGAAATTGTTTATTAATAACGGATAACGCGAATTTTTACGGGAAATCCCGATTTTTTAAAATTTTCTCCCAAATAACCAGATATTTGCAATTTTGGGTAATTAACTGAAGCTTACTGTTTGTGGTTTTTGGTATTTTAATAAATGTATCGTATTGTAAAATTTTTGTGAACAGTGCCAGGGAACATGTCTCCCTCTTCCTATGTCAAATTTGGTTAGAGGTGCATAAATGTGGAGATAATCTCCTCTACCCAATAAGCGGGCTGCCTATTGTTACCGTAGGGCTTTTATTAATTTTTATTTCAAAGTATTGTAAACTGTGTTTTATGTGTTGGTGGCACTTGCTGATAGCAATCTTATATTCATGCCCGCTCAATAAGGTAATGGAGGTTTTAAGATGGAATTTGGGCGGAAACGGAGGAGAACGGCGCTGGGGGTCCAGCGATCGAGGTTGGAGCTGGAGGAATTAAGGTATTTTAATATAGGAAAGTAATATTGTGCTTTTTAAATATTTCTGTTTATGGTTTTGACAAGCTTGAATAGATATAAAATGGAACGCAGTTAACTTCATGTCGAAAACACGGCGTACTGTCATTCTTATTTCCATTTAAAAAAATAATTTAAAATTATAAAAAATAGGTGCATTCATTTTTTACAAGCAAAATTCTAAACAGTTATTAAAATAAATAAACAAAATGTTCACAACTTTTGTTGAAAAATACCAAAAAGGGGAAATTAAACCATTCTTGTTGCAAAATATTTCTGCTTTCTGCGAATTTCATCAAAATAACGCGAATTTCACTGAAAAATAACGCCACTTTTCCCTAAAAAAATCACGAAATTTTCAGGTTCCTGCGGATAGATGACGTGTAATTCAATTACTAGATACCTACATCGAACGGCTTTGAAATACGGTGCAGTTGCAGCTATTCTGAACTCTGAGCTGAAGCGAAGTTTAGGTCAGTGGCTGAGTTGCAATCTCTGGAGTCTCACCCGGGTATTGTGAGTTCAATTCCTCAGCTGGCTAAGTCCCCCATCACGGCACAAGCAACATCTTCCGCTTACTGTGATGGTAGTAGGAGATTTTAAAATATTGTCAGGTTATTCGTATCCAGGGAAAATCTGCCTTTCTTTTATAAATTAATGAATAATTTTTTATGTTAATCAATTTTTTATTTTTTTATTTATTGTTTCTTTATATTGTATCTTTTTGGGCGTTAGAATTTTTAATCTCACTAGGACAAGCCTGTGTTGAGGTTATTTTTTGAATAATATGCTTTTAATTGTATTTCAATGAAAGATTGTTCGAGGAAATAGCTTCCTTGATCCCTTCGCCACTGGTACACAGTCACATGAGAACGGGTCGCTTCTACGACTCGAATGATTTGCGACCTCTGTGTTTCATCCCTTCTACAACATGGGTCTCTTCAAGATCAAAGTTCATTGCTTTCTGTCCTCAAAAACACCCTTCACACATTATCCCAAAAGATAACATCGGTCTTGAGGGAAATTATTTCTCTCAGGGACTCCTGTGTGTTGTTGTAAATATTTTTTAATAATCTACGAATGACAGGGTTGGTTGATTGCTTTGAATACTGAGGGTCGTATGTAGATACCAGTCGTACATGTAAGCACCGATAAGCTGTGTGTTGTCATACAATGTTATCAATGACATCTCTTGTAATTCATCATCAATAGAAGAATGGAATCGCGGGACAAGGCAGCAGGCAGTGGGCTGCGGCTGACAGACTGGCGCCGCGCCATCTCTGAGACAAATAATCACTATTCCCCCTTAAACTTCACTTCTTCCGCTGTGAGCTGAGAACTGAGAAATACAATGTATTATAATTATATTAATTATTATCACTCACCAGATGACAGATGTCTGGCACCAGCCATCAGGCGCAAGAGATGCTCGGAACATTCATCCTTCGGCGTGTTTCCGGACTTCATTGTCTCACTTCTTTGTTTAAGCCGCCAAATATTCAAACAACCTGCTCTATCCAAGTAACACAGTATACTCAGTAACCAAATCAAATAGACACCATCTACCTAGTTTTTCGCTGTGTTGTGCACGTTGAATGGATTTTGCAACAAGCTGCAAACTTTCTTTGGCTTGGGGTGTACCATTTATTGCATTCGATATTTTCTGGGAAACGGTATCAAAATTCATAATTTATGGGCCTTTTTTGCCTGTCGACCCATTTTGTTTTAATGCTAATGGACATCTTAGCTAGCAGAAGATAGATCCCGCAGCGCCAGGGTAGAAACCCAACGATTTTGATCAATCGGCCACTAAGAAGTTCACAATATCATTGATAACCGATTTTTTTTTATTTGCCCATATACAGGTCAGATCTTAGGATAAATTCTCCAATTTCCTGCATGCAGAACAGATCTAAGGATAAATTCTTCAATTCCCCGTATTTGTGCGCAATATAACGCACAATTTCACAATATCGATATTCTTCACGAAACTATTTCAAAATATCGAACCGAAGTAATACGTACGACCAGAATTTGATGCACGAGTATAAAAAGTATCGAGAACATCTCCTGCCCCGATTCTACCTTCCTCTTCCTCTCCCCCCTTCCTTCTTTTTTTTTTGAACATCTGTGCTTAACCACTATTAGCATAAGAAAATTTGTTGTCGTACCTTTTTTTAAACTTCCTTCGTATTTAAATTTGTATTAAAAGCTGTTTGTTTTTTATAAATAAATAAGAATCATTGATTAACGTTGTTTTTTATAAATAAGTAAGTATCATTGATTAACATGTAGATGCTGATATATGTAGATATACGTACTTTACAATACCGTGAATGGTTTTTCTGTTAATTGTATGCAGGTAATATTTAAAATATGTAAGGTTTTATAAGACAATAATCCTCAAGCTGTTATCTTTTAAATTCTATATGAAATATGCACAGAAATTTTAGGTAAAACGTTCAAAATTGCTTTCATTGGTTTTCATACTGCACCTGTTTTCAGACCTTTTGAGACGTTTTTTAATAGAATTTAAGCTTTACAGTTTATGTATTTTTGTTTTTAGAAACCTTATACATTTCCTAAAAACATATTTACAGATAAAACATTTGTTTGTTTGCTTGAATTGGCAACCTGCAAAGTGATGCTATTTTTAAGTGCTGTTAACAATCGGAATAATATATGAAATTTATGTATATTAGGTGTAATAAAAAACTGCAAAATATAAAAAAAGTATAACCGGTTTCGCAACAAAACTTCACCAGGGTGGTCTATTAAATACTGAGAATAACAATCAACTGTACAAGTAGTTTTTAATATACTGCCTGGAAAACGCTTTGGTTTAGGGAAACTACTTATAATAATAAAAGAGGATTAATTAGTGGTGTAATTCAAACTAACAATGGATTGGTCGCATACCGATCGCATCACTAATAAACTAAAACGATACCTTATATAGACTATTAAAAACATTTCCCCAAAAACAATCCTTAGGACCATGTAGGTTGCACTCCGTCAATCCATCATCACATATACTGGCTTGGGGAAGTGCAGCGAACATAGCCTTAGACGCATTAGGCAAAATACAAAGGAGACATATAAGTAGAGGCGAGTCATCTCGGATCGGTGACGTGAACAGAAGTCTAATGCTAAATTAAATCATAACGAAGGAGGAGCTTTCCATCACAGCCGGTGACGTGACAAGGAGGAGTCCATCTCAATCCCCAGCACCAACCATCTCCATCTCCGCCAAAATCTTATACCCTCCATTACCTTAGTGAGTGGGCTATATAAGATTGCTATCACCAAGTGCCGCTAGCACATAAAACATAAAAAAGGTTATTGTTTTATTTTTAAAATTATAATGTCACATCACCAAGTTACCCCTTCATATGAAAATACATAAAACACGGTTTACAATTCATCGAAATAAATTAAATAATAGCCCTACAGTAGAAATCGGTAGCCCGCTCACTGGATACAGTAGATTATTTCCACATTTATGTACCTCTACCCACAATTGACACAGAAAGAGGGAGAAATATTCCCTGGCACTGTATACAAAATGTTTACAATACGGTATATGAGAAATTCACGTTAACACTTCAGCACAGGTTCTCCTAGTGAAGTGTTCACGACGCATAGTATTCCATTCATAGTATCACCTTTTTAAACCTACCTTACAGTTCACATTATAAAATACTATACCGATAACCTTTATTATACTTTTAAAATCATACTATATAAAATGACACTGTATAATATTTAGACATAAATAAATATGAAGTAATGGTATAATTTCAATTTAATTACCATTTATCAAGGCATATGCCGAGGGTAGAATTTAATATCAATTTTAATGTCTACAATCTCTACATTGGCTACAATAAATCAAAATTCGGCTATCATAAAACGTGTTCAAAATCGGAAGTTGACATCACAGCCGTAGTACTAAAGCATAAAGTTATATATTATAATGAAGTAACAGAATGTCTGATGTCTATTTGGTAACAGGAATGCGAATAGGACCTGCGGTTTCCTTTGTAGCCAAGACGAGGGGAGAGAGTTGAGCACTGTGTGTGTGTGTGTAGCAGATGTGTATAGTGTATGTACAACTGTAGTTCATGCGGGATTGCTTATTAGTCCAAATTACCTCGAGCAAATCAATAAACGTGTGATTATATTCAACTTATCTATTGAACTAGAATGTTAAGAGACTTAAGTGATCATCTTGCACGTTATCTTGATGCAAATCTTTTGCGGTGGAAGTAAATGAGTAATTTTTATTTATTTATTTATTGTATATATATATTTATATATATATATATATGAACATTTATGTATATGAAGATTTATGTATATGAACATTTATTATCGGCTGACGTATTGCCTATTTCACTAGGTGCGAAACGCCTGTGTTGAGATGGCAATTTACAGAGGAGGTTGTTCAGCTAGTATATTTAGATTATACTAATAGTATACTAATTTACATACAACTGACAGATTGATTGGAGGTGATCAATGATCTTACTTTTAAACGACCTTTTGTTTTACGTATTTCTGATATCACTCGGTAGGGAATAGCATTGCATTTAAAACTCCTTTTTTTAAATTTCACGAAGAGAAAACGAAGGTTAGAAGTAGGTACCTGCTCATTATTTTTTAAAAAATAAAATGTATTTAAAGCTAATTTCAATAAATGTTTCGATTTCAATGTATGGTCTCATACCAGAGTACTATGGAACATGTTGAATGTATATTTAAAATAATAATTTCGAGTTGCAAATGAGGTGAGAAGTAAGAAATCGGAAAATATCTCAAAAAGTCAGATTGTTTTGATGTTAAATATGATATAACCTATATATTTTACGTTTCCCATCGTAATATTATGTGAACGGTAAAAAGAAATAACGAAATTATCCGGTATAGAATTTCATGAACCCGATTAATCTGGTAACGAATTGACATCATCCGAAACATCGTCTGCTTTGGTTCTGGTTCCAGCGGGAGGTGAGGGAGGGTAAAGAGAATGGGGAGGGGTATTTTAATTAACGAATAGCTCCCTCCCCTCTCGTCCCCACCGATCATCACATACCCACATATTATACCTGGATTTACCGTTGGCGGGCACAGGTAGTTCGGAAAAACTTTACTAGACATATATAAAAATTAAAATACTATCATATGCTGTGCTGATTCAGAGATTTAACAAAACATTTTCTTTCTTAAGGTGAATAAAAGCGTATTATTGATATATAATCATATGATTTGAGATTCTCAAAGTCAAAAGAATTATAATGAATTTTACCGTAAAAAGCCATGATGCGCTTCCTTTTACACTAGACAACATTTCGGACAGTTTTTTAGTGTTTATCTGTGTTATCTTGATGATCCTCGACGCTCGATATGGATCAAGAGTAGAACAAATCTGGCTCCCTGCCTTTCCCAGCATGTAATGACATGACGGTCCGAGCGTCCTTTCTTTTTAAGGAAAATTCCTTATCCTTTTCCTTAGGCTTAAGATCTTCTTGCTCAATTGCGGTTCCGGTTCTCTCGGATGACAGGTGTCAGTTGTTATTAAGCGAATGGCATTCATTAAAAATATCAGTATTTGCCTAGTTTTAAAGAGAGAAAAACTCAATATTAAGTAAGTTAACATGTTAAATGAATTCAGTTGACAGCTGTCATCCGAGAGAACCAAAACCGCAGTTAAGCAAGAAATCTTTAAGCAAGAGGAAAAGGATAAGGAATCTTCTTTAAAAATAACGGGAATTGCGCTCCTGGACTCCGATCCCGCTCCACAACGCGTCGGCACCGCGGCCGCAACCCGTTGTGCCATTAGGAATTAAATCTCGCCCACTTTCCCTGTCGCGTGTCCCATCGCGATACGGGGAACTGGAATTACTTCATTATCGCCCTTTACTGCGTCACAGTTCATTACAGGAATAGGCTTTTACCACGAATTATTACTTTACACTGTCCGGCATTCCATTCGTTCTTCCGATGAGGGATGAAAAGAAACATTCAATTCACGGTATACAACAGGTTCTTTGGGAGAGGATTCTGACCAATGGAAGTTTAGACAATCGGACGATGTTATTAGCATTTTCAGGAATGGCAAATGGTGTTTGTAATAGGAAGACGTTGTTCAGTTTAGAAAGATTTTTTTTAATATAAATACCGCACAAGAGTCACAACTGCTCCCAACCGTCTGGAGCCAGTGAGACTATGGCATCCCCAATTGGGGAATATTGTGAGGCTGAAGGTATTGGTGAGGGGAAAGAGAAGGGTAAGAGGAAGGTGGGGAAATACTTGGCTATTCGGATCTGGTCACCAAACACGGCTAAAAGCCATTTCAAGCAACGTTTCAATTCTGAATGGTGATCTTTCACCAGGGCGATACTGTGAGTATTTTCCACTCTGGACCGCGCCCAAATATACTAAATATTATTTTTAAATGAATTAATTGTGAAACAGCACAAATTAATCAAATAAAATTAACTTGCGCACGCCGGTATTTGAACCGCGACCTTCGGATTCGACCCGAGGTCGTCAATTCGGGAAGATGGTATAATAATTCACAATTGTGGTATGATAACAATGGACGGAATTGACTAGTTTGACCGAGGACAAGAAAAACAGACGATGCAAAATATATAATTCATACGCTACTACAACATACGAGTACAACACAATGATGACTTTTATTGTAAAGCAATGCTAAATATGATCCATACATAATGTTTGGCCCACCTCTGAAGCAAATCTGGGTATGCTCTCTCTGGCTCTGTTCACCAAGCATATGAATGCCGAAAAAGGGACATAACAACATAATGTTATGTGAACCCTATTGACAATGTATGAGTATGTTATTATATAAAAATAAAATTTAAATTTTATGTTATTATTCAGCAAGTAATTTAACAGTATTACTAGGAGAAACGCATTTTTCCTCTAGAATAATCGCGTTTATCAAGGGTTTCCCATCAAAATTATCTTGGCAGACGGATGTATTCGTAAACAGGGAGCCCTTACTTTAAGAAGGTCCTCCATGTATACTCGTGGGGTGCATTGCCTTATGACCAAAGGTAGGATGTGTGAAGTTTTTGAAGACCAGGTATGAACTATTATTTATTGAACATTTGAACATGGCCATTTTATTATCATCTCCAGCTGATTGCTTTGGCCAATTGAATACAATGCATGTTGATCAAAAAATTGACGCCCTTTTAATTTCTCCATCATTTCTTCTAAATGTTCTTAGGGTGGGTACAGTTTTTCAGCCTTTTAGACTTCATGCCACTGGTATTTTATATATATATATTGACTAGAATTTTTTTACGGTGGTTGTATATCTATACCCCTCCCTCCCTCCACCAACCAACAAAAACTTCGCTAGACTGAAAATTGAAATTAATATTCAAGATATTAGCAGGTTGAGGTGTATTATTATCATAAATTAAGCCAAAACAAAACTAATGGTGATCGACAGGGCAAATACCTTTGTAAGAACAAATCACACAGACTTAGAAATGGTGAATAACTTTATATACCTAGGCTCGTCAATAAGTAACGAGGGAGGTTTTGAAACAGAAATGAAAGAAGGATTTGCATGAAAAAAGATGCCACGATTAAGTTGCAGGAGATATGGAGTGACATGAGTTATAATGAATACCACCAAGATGAGAATCGTCCGTGCGCTGATTTTCCCCATATTACTTTGCGGTGTGGAAACATGAACACTCAGAGCCAGCGAAAGGAAATGGATAGACACCCTCGAAATATGGCGTTGAAGGAAAATGCTCAGGATTCCATGGACAGCCAGGCGCACAAATACGTCAAATCTGGAAGAGCTTGGCATCCACAATAGGCTAACAACTGTCTGCCTACAGCGTATCCTCGGATTCTTTGGACATGTTGCTGGCCAAACCGAGAACCCCGACCAGGAGAAGCTAATTGTCACTGGCAAGGTGGAAGGTAGAAGAAGTGTATTCAGGATACAGATATAATTCCTTCTACAGAAATAAAATTCCCAGGTTTCACTATAGACAATAATTTTTCTCTTGAATCGCAAGTTACAAAAGCTGTAAGTTCTGGTTTTTTCCATCTTTGGCAGGTAAAATCATCAGGAGATGCCTTCCCTCAGATGGAGCAAAATCACTCACAAATTCTTTCGTTGTTTCACGTATGGACTATTGTAATAGTGCATATGCTGGCCTTCCTCAAAAACAATTCAATAGAATCCAGTCCGTCTTCAATGCTGCGGCGAGAATGATATTTGGAGAATCTAAATATTGTCATATAACCCCACTTCTAAGGGATCAGCTTTATTGGCTTCGATGCCCTGAAAGAATAGAGTTCAAGATCTGCTTACTGACCTTCAAAACATTGCAGGGAATGGCGCCAGCCTATATATCTGAACTATGCATCCGACAGGACTTAAGTGATAGACAGCTTACTCTGAGGTCAGCAGATCTAGATGCTACTAATCGTCTAATTGAACTTTCAAGGTCAAATCGAGTCGTCTACTATGATCGCTCTTTTCGTGTAAATGGCCCTCTCATTTGGAATAAACTCCCCCCAGCTCTTACTAATATACAGAAATTGACTGAATTTAAACGGGCTTTAAAAACAAACTTATTTAAAAAATCCTAGTGTCTATAAATTTTAATTTCTCTTCAATTTATTATAAAAAGTCATTTCCTCAAGCCTCTGGTAGTTGTTTGGTTTCGGTTTCCTCCGTATATATATATTTTTTATTTTTTTATGTGAAGTCCTTTATTGCTGAGCATAACCCGACACCTATCTTAAAATGTTACTATTTTTGTAGTATTATTGTGAATGTGTTATTTTTGTATAGCCATATGTATAGTGTATAATATTTTGTAATTTTTTTATGAATATGCACCTAAGGAGTACTGTAGGAGTAGTATTAAGAATAAGCAGGAATGTATGTAATATGTTAAGAATGTATAAATAGAACGTAAAAGTAGCACTGTAGAATACCACTGAATGGAGTTATTTAATCATTTTAAGTTTATTTATAGTAAAGCGCACTTAAAGCGAAACAACACAAAACTGCGCTATATAAGTGCTTTGTTATTATTATTATTATTATTATTAAAGAAAGGAAACCGATGCGTTGGAGTGACCAATTCTCGCAGGTGTCCGAAACGTCGGTGTTCGTCGCTCTCCACGCACCGCAAGATCGCGAGAAGCGGAGGAGCCTTGTATACGAGGGAGGTTGGAATGGGGGTTACGATCCTCAGCAATGAGAAAACGACTAAAGAAGAAGAATAGAAACGTAACTAACTAATTAACCCACCATCATTCTGTTTCCCTGCAGGGGTGGGCAGAGAAGATAGACCGCCACACAACTCTCTCTCGGCATTCTCGATTCGCTTCATTTACATTCATATATCGTATCACACATACTCTTCTGTTATTCTGACTTTGGTTTAAGATGTCAACTAAAATATTTGATTAAATTGATCGTGACACGTTTTACTCGGGTTTCCCCGACTTCTTCTACCATTAACTTCCTCATAATATATTCTCCTTATACTCGTTCCTTCGTTCACCCGCTCTCCATGCCCAAACCATCTAAGAGTCCCGTTCTTAGTCTTAACAATGACGCTTACACTATCCACGTATTCTTTCCGGATCCTCTCATACTTAACACGACCATACAAAGTTTTTCCATCACATATGTCTCAGAGATCTTACTTCTATTACTTTCATCCTCCCTCTGCCAGTTCCATGTCTCACTGTCATACATCGGGGTTGGTATAAGCATCCATTGTGGACTGCTAGCTTTGCTTCTTTGGAAATTTTAAGTAGTTCTATTCGGGTTCAGTCCTCTATTAATGGAGTTTCCTGCATTCACCTTTCTTTCATTATCCCTTTCCACCTCTCATAAACATATTTCCCAAATATACAAACTCATCCATTTCTCTAGTATTCATCATTTATAATTATATTTCCTACTGTTTCGTACTCTCTATTTCAAACACCATGCCTTTAGACTTACTTATATTCATCATTAACTCATTCTTCGTACATATTTCATCATAGATACAAGAGACATAGTTTCAAATTGCCCAACCGACCACTTTCAATTCTTGTAAACTATCCAGGTATATATTGAATAACCCCAGTGACTATACGCAGCCTCGTTGTGATATCAAACCGTTCCGTAAAACCATCGTTCACCCCAACAGGCGATTTCCTGTATGAGATTCGTACTCACTCCATACTTGGACAATACCTTGTGTTGGATTTTGAAAATGGGAATATGGTATTTATCAAATTCCTACCTTTCCCTAACGAAAACTGTTTTTAAAAATGGCAACATCGGTGCAAGATGTCAGTGCATGTGTGAGTCCTTTTGTTTTTTATGAACATGAAAAATACTATCGCTATAGCAGGTTGTCGTGATTTCTTTATTAATGGAAATTATCCGTGGAGTGATAAGTTATCCTTGACTATATTTAGCCATATATTTTACATTTGCCCAAATCCATCAATCAACATTTCGCCATTTTGTTGTTGTTACCGTAATGCTATTTATCAAATTCCTACCTTTCCCTAACGAAAACTGTTTTGAAAAATGGCAACATCGGTGCAAGATGTCAGTGCATGTGTGAGTCCTTTTGTTTTTTATGAACATGAAAAATACTATCGCTATAGCAGGTTGTCGTGATTTCTTTATTAATGGAAATTATCCGTGGAGTGATAAGTTATCCTTGACTATATTTAGCCATATATTTTACATTTGCCCAAATCCATCAATCAACATTTCGCCATTTTGTTGTTGTTACCGTAATGCTATTTATCAAATTCCTACCTTTCCCTAACGAAAACTGTTTTGAAAAATAGCAACATCGGTGCAAGATGTCAGTGCATGTGTGAGTCCTTTTGTTTTTATGAACATGAAAAATACTATCGCTATAGCAGGTTGTCGTGATTCCTTTATTAATGGAAATTATCGGTGGATTGATAAGTTATCCTTGATTTTATTTAGCCATATATTTTACATTTGCCCAAATCCATCAATCAACGTTTCGCCATTTTGTTGTTTATATATAGTTCATTTAATAGTTCATCTGAAGCTACATAATTTTGTGTGTAGTTTCAGATGCAGCACCTTCCATAGCTTTTTTCTAAATCCGTTTATTTGCTTATTTGATTGGCAAAAGCACCTTTTTGTTTTTAAAGAAACATTAGCTGAAGTACCCGACGTTGCCCGTGGTTATGGATGGTTAGGAGTAAATTTTTGCGGATGTGTCATTTTCAAGTATGCAAAATTTCATCAAGAACATTCTGCTTTAAGAGGTGGAAAAGTGGGATGGGGGTAGTTTTTCGAAATCTCACATAGACAATGACCATTGCCCGCAGATACTATATTAGTATACAACTGCTGACCCTGCACAAATCGCAAGTGCGCCCCACTGTAGAATTTGGCAGTCACCTCTGGTCAGGACACCCAAAATATCTGAAAACCTTGACTCTGTGCAGAAACGGGCGGTCCGTTTGATAGATTTGCCTATCTTAATAAACGGATTGAAATATTTGGAGTACCGACGTCAGGTGGGAATGCTATCTTTGTTCTACCGGTATTTTAATGGAAGATGCTTTGATGAACTAGCGTCATTGATTCCTTCGGCACCGGTGCATAGTTGAGAAATACGCCAAACGGGTGCACAGCGTCTGAACATGGTAACATTTGTCACATGAGAACGGGTCGCTTCTACGACTCGTTCTTGTGTTCAACAGCTCGGCAGTGGAATGATCTGCCGGCTACTATGTCTCCTCCCTCATACAACATGGGTCTCTTCAAGACCCGAGTTCACTCCTTCCTATCCTCTAAAAGACCCTCCACACAGCCTCCCCAAAGATGATATAGGCCTTGAGGGAAATTATTTCCCTCAGAGCTCCCTGTTTGGAGTTACTGTAAAAAAAGTGTAAAATTTCATCAAGCTTCGAATACAACTGTAGATTTGCATATAAAAACGAACCCACAAACACTTCTTCATATATGTACCATATATAAATAGATAAAGTGTCTATAACTAAAAGTGACATTGTCTGAGGCAGTATTTTTAATCACCGCGTTGGCGATGAAACCAATTAACATATATCGTTTACATTGTAAATTGTCATCAGCCGAAAGTGCATCACGCGAACATACAATGCTAATCAATCTGTCTGCCTTCAGTAACAGAAGTTATGTACCTTAGTCGTCAGTCGCGTGTGCTCGTACTAAAGATTATTCGTGGTCTGTTTTTTTCAAAAAAACTTCTGAAAAAAAGTAAAATGACGATAAAGCTTTGATACAACAAAATGTTGCTATTTACAACCATTATTAAAAAACAGGACTTGATGCGCCCTCGAATGAGTCCACCTTTCATTTTGGCCAGTGTTCAAAATAATCCAGCAGTGCTACTATATATATACACTCAGTGAAAATTACATTTTCATAACCACATTAGTTGAGTGTTTTAGCAAGCATTTGTGTGAATTGCACAACACGCTGTACGCTGTACAGTGTGTTGTACCCATTAACCGTACGCTCCTACACCATCGGTAATTATGGTTGATAAAGTGCCATTGCATTGACAAAAGCTTTGAACATTCAAATGTACTAACCTGTAACAGTAAGGAGACGGACACGATCCCCTGCGCTTTATGCAGCGCCTCCGAGAAGTTGGAGTACAACTGAGAGTTGAACCCGAATATTTGAATCTGAAATCGTAAAAAATAACATTAATACAAATACGATAAGATGCAATTCTTCGGCTACATGGACATCTGGGTCCATCGCACCATTGGAGGGAAGCGGTGAATGGGGGGTTTACAAAGTAATTTTTAATTAATTTATTAATAATGTCACCAATCTTTTGAAGAAAATACAAATAGTATTTTTAAGAAATGATTCCAAATAATTAAGAGTATCTATTTTTATTTCCAAAAACGGTAATTACTTTGAGATGTGTTCGCTGTCTAATGATTTTCCAATCGAAACGCATTTCCTGGTATTGTTTGAATAATCTATTCTAACTTGCCAACTCTCCGACCTTCAGCCGTAAGTATAACTATCGGGGTACCGCCACAGGGGCCCGAGGATAGCAGAAGTCGCACGGAGATACGGGAAACAATACGTATGGGAGTATGAGGGAAGAGAGTCGCAAGCGGCGAATAGCTAACAGCAAACAGAAACACGGCACAACACGCCATGGAAACATCGAGCGAAGTTTGGGCTTGTCCAATTGTTAAACAATCGCACTGAGCTGACGTTCAGGAATCTCATAACCAAATACATTAGGGAGGGAGTTTGCCTAAAGTCCTCGTCTAAGCGATGGATTTCATATTCCTCCGCACGGGAGTATTTGTTCCCATTATCAACAAAGCTGCACACTGGGTCTACTCACCGCACGTGAAGCAAGTAAGTCATAATACAGCCGAGTCATCTCGTATTTTACTATGGGAATTGGAGTACGCAATTAAACGTCGGGTAGACAACATACTATCCAGATAAAACTAGTTAGTAATCATATAACTATCATAATAATATTTATTCCTAATTTTGAAGCTGTCAATTCATGGTCCATTCATGAAGGCGCTTGGGGACTTTTTGATGAGTGTGATAGTGTTAGCCTATTTCTCGTATTCAGATAGAGGTGTATAAATTGTTTATGTGTGTATGGGATATACGTATATGTGGATGTGTATGTATGTGTATGTGTGTATATGCGTAAGGGTGTGTGCATATGTGTTTACATATGCGTACATGAATGTATATATGCATACATCGAGTATGTATATATATATATATATATATATGCGCATGTGTTTACGTGTGTATGTAAACACCTATGTGCACATGTGTGCATGCATGCATGCAGATATTTAAAAAAAGTTTTGTATATTTTTATGATCTAATCCTTATGGATGTATTTTTCTCCTTTCTATCTTCTACATTATTTTATAATTTTTCCAATTGTCAGCATACAAAGTTACTATACTCCATTGGACACCATGAAACAGGTAGTCGCCTAGTATGGTGATGTAGTGTATCTACTCCATGTAAATGTCTTCATTAAATATCGAGTATTTAAAAAAAAGAATGGAGGAATTCCATTTTAAAATGATTTTTTTTTTATTAAAAAACCTTTGTAACTTTTTCCCCTTATTTATTTTCGACCGTACCGGTTTCACCCTATCACGGGCATCGTCAGACTGGCACAATTGAAACTAAATCTATGGTATATATAGCATCGATGTCATCGATGTCGGGTTGGTATATAACCCCCTGGAAGACGGATAACATTGTGTTTTTTTACTGAATCATGGGTTTAAAAATATATATATATATAATGTCATTCGTGTCAGCTTTTCTTTGAACAGATGGTTATTTCTGGTTTTCTTTTTTACCTGTGATTTCCATCTTGTTTGGTAAAATGAATTTTATGGCAGTTTTTATCCTGTAGTTGCATGAACTACGAGTAAAGAGATAATTTTAATGGGTCTTTAAATTATTTTATGATGTTATAATAGGTACACATCAAGATCATCCTTCTTAGAGTTCACTTTGGATGTCTGCGACAAAATTCCCAGTTACATTTTACCCTGGTATTTTATTATGTGTTTCCTATGTTAAATATCTTAGATGTATTTCTAATAATAAAACGTGGAGTGTAAAATTATATTTTTTTTATTGTGTTTGGGGCGATTTAAAAATAATAATCCATTTATAAAAAAAAAAATAAGAAAATATATAAAATAGGTTAATACCCGGTTACTGGCCGAGAGGTCCAAAGCGTCAGGTTCCCACCTAGGCATTGCGGGTACAATTCTCTGCTAGCTATATAAGGCCTTATACCTAAAGCGTCGGGTTCCCAATACCCGGTTACTGGCCGAGAGGTCCAAAGCGTCAGGTTCCCACCTAGGCATTGCGGGTACAATTCTCTGCTAGCTATATAAGGCCTTATACCTAAAGCGTCGGGTTCCCACCCAGGCATTGTGGGTGCAATTCTCTGCAAGCTACATAAGGCCTTATACCTAGTGCATTATTGATAACTTCCGCTTATCGTAGAAAGAGACACTTAAAAGTTGTCCGGTAAATCGTAACCCGGAAATGTTTATCCCTCTTAATCAATAAGGGTAGGAAAGTAACTTTATTTAATTTCTTATTTATTTTTATTCATTTCTGCATAATTTTGACATTTTAAGGTAAGGTATAAATATAAAACATGCACATGCATTATAGAATTTTTTTCATAGTCCTCCTCACTTGAAAATCCTGTGCTGAGGCGAACTAGGTTTTGAATGAGAGGTTTCAGCGACTTCTATATTTCAACCTTAAGGTTAGGGTAGGGTATTTCGAGGAATTTCTATGACGTTGTTTTAAGAATACTAGACAGTTCTTCTTCTGTTCATTCCTTAAGCCAAGTTTTCCTTGGGTTAATGCAATTATTTATTGAATTACTTTGTTTGATAGTAAGTGGGAGTTTGTTGTATAATTTTACCGCTAAAAATCCTCCTTTTTCCAAAAGTAGCATTACACTTGGTACTTTTAGCTTGTCTAGTTGCTTTACTCTGGTATTATGATTATGAGGAGTCATAGCCAGTTTGTTCTTTTTAAGATGATGAACTAGAATATTTTTGGCGAAGATATTTCAAAATTTAACATCAGAATGTTTAAAAATTTCCATTATCGACGTCCTTTTGGGGAACTTTAAAATGGTCTTTATGAAGCATTTCTGAGTTGTATTTACTGGTTTTATTTAATTTGATGCAACTGAGCCCCATTCCAATGTTCCAATTGCCTTGAAGACAATTCGTTTTTTTTATATTACATAAAATATAATGATTTGCCATAGTAATACAGCATCATAGCGAAATGTCGGTTAAGGTAAAGACGAGTTGGATAGCTGGAAAATACCTTTTAGGGAACGGCAGCTTTCGACAACTTGGCTAAATAATGACAAAAGTTTGTTTCGGCAATAGTAATTATTAACACCTGCTTACTTTCTATGGCAACAATGATTGCAGGAATTACAAACGATATTATCAAAGTTTTGGAAAATTTGAAACAATAATAATAAGTGAATGTTTACTTCCGAAGTTCCAACCCCATTTCAATTAGTACTGATAGTCGACAAAACAAATTCGTAATACAATAATTTTATGAAAAAAAAATGATTACCTCTAAAGATACAGGTTTAAATAACTGTAAATTCGTAATTCAAAATGAGTAATCTGCAAGTATCCTGCCTGTTGTATGCTGATGATGTGGTCTTGCATATTGTTAGCAATCATTGCTAACAGTATGGAAGACCTACAGTCCCTCGTATCTATGATGAACGAATTATTTATGAAGAATGAGCTGATGATGGATCCAAGTCTAAAGTCATGGCGTTAGAAAGAGAGAGTACAAAAACAGCGTGCAATATAGTTGTGAATTATGAATACCTGAAGCAGGTCGATGAGTTGTGTATTTGGGAAGTATGTTTACGAGAGATGGAAAGACTGATAGGGATATTGAAAGAAGGGTGAATGCAGGAAACTTCATTAACGGAGGACTGAACGCGGTTGGCGCTAACAAAAAGTTGTCCAAAGAAACGAAGCTAGCAGTCCACAATAGAGTGCTGATACCAAACCTGAAGTATAGCAGTGAGGCATGGAATTAGCAGAGGAAGGATGAAAGTAAACTGAGGAAGACATGGCACGATCAAGTGAATAAAATACTTGAGTCGGGCTATGTCAGAAGTCGGAATAATTGAAGAGAATGCATGAGACGATGTACGGTCTCAGCCTGTTACAGCTATCTTCAGACTGTATTCATTTTTAAACTATGGTTTATATACAATATTGGATGTCAGGGGTAAAAAAAACCATGATTTTACTTAGATTATATTTTTCAGTATTGTTATATGGTTTTACAACACTTGACATTTATTCATAATATTACTTTATATATCAATCTGTTTTCAGAAATAATTTTTATCATGGGTTACAGTTGTTTTTAATGTAAAGATGGGTTGGTGAATACTGATCGATAATGAGTTTATTCCCGGATTTTCCCATGGTATTTGTAATATCAAGGTTAACAACAAGATTTTCAATAATTGGCATACTACCACCATTAAAAAATATTTACAATGGTTTCATAATAATTATCTTTAGTGTGCACTTCTGGGGAATAATTCTTATTAAGTGCTTTGCACTTTAGTAATAACTTATATTATATTGCTATTGCCTTTTACAGGTTATTTAATGTTCTAATACTATGAAATTTACTGATAAAATGGTAATTTCATATTAATCTGAAGTAAACTGGATGGACTCTGTTCGTATGTAGTTTTATTTTTCCTTTTTTAGAAATAATTTAAAATGCAACTTACGAAATTACATGGCAATCTTACCAACAACCCCTCCATTAAATGCTTGGTTTAACCTTAAGTGACCATTATGGGGCTCCTTTAAAGCCACCATAAAGTTAGAATTTCAGAAGCTGGGCGTTTGGTACGGAGTCCGCAGATACTTTAATAGCACACAACTGCTGACCCTGTGCAAATCGTGCGCCTCACTGTAAAATTTGGTAGACACCTCTGGTCACCCTCCAAAATATCTGAAAAAATACTTGACTCTGTGTAGAAACGGGCGGTCCGTTTGAGAGATTCGCCTATCTTAATAAACGGATTGAAATCTTTAGAGCACGGACGTCAGGTGGGTGCTGTCCTTGTTCTATTGGTATTTTAATGGAAGATACTCTGAGCAACTAGCGTCATTGATCCCTTCGGCACAGGTGCACAGTCAGGAAACTCGCCAAACGCGCGCCCAACATTTGCGGACGGTTGACATTTGCCACACACGTTCTTGTGTTCAACAGCTCGGCTGTGGAATGATCTGGCGGGCTATGTTTGCTCCCTCCTACAACATGGATTTCTTTAAGACCCAAGTTCACTCCCTCCTATCCCTATCCCTAAAAGACCCTCCAGAGAGCATCCCCAAAGATGATATAGGCCTTGGTGAAAATTATTTTGTTCGGAGCCTCCTGTGTGAAGTTACTGTATAAAAAGCGCAGCCTTATTATTCCCAACTCACGTGTCTTCTCAAACACTGTGGAACTCGCACCGACGAGACGGGAATTTGAAAGACAAATAGAAAAGGGGATGTAAGAAAAACATTTTGAACAATGGGAGGTATTATAGGATCGATCAAAGCTTCGAGTTGGGCCCGTGAGAAGAATCGAACACTTTCAGATCTGAAGTGAAAAGTTGTGTGTTGTCAAGCTAATGTTTACAGAATGTTCTTACGTAGTGGCTTAGGGTAGGGCCGCACGCATCATCATATCAAACTTTAGCGGGGGTGGAGCGGGGCGGGGAGAGGGCTCTGGACCGCGGAGTGGAGAGCGGGGCGAGGAGAGGAACGGGAAAGTGTTAGACTTCTTTATGCGCGGCGTAAATTTTGCTTCTTCTTACGTGAGCGGAAAAGCATGCCTCTTGTGAAATTTTCATCATAATATTCTCTAGAAGCAACAGTTGAATTATTAATGGAACAAACCATTCCAGAGAATACAAGGCTTTTGTTTGTTCGCGTGCCCCCCGTGCCCCCGTGCCCCCCCCCCGTGCCACCGTGCCCCATGCCCCCATGCTCGCGCAGAGGGGTTCATCCGATACATGCCATTGCTAACTGCTTGTACTTAGTGCGACTGTTTCTATAGTTTATTAGAGTAAGAATAAATTCTGCAACATCATATATTTTTATTGTTTACCTCCGTTGTCATGTATTTTTACATCAATAATGTGACTAATTGGATGAACATTACTTACATTATACCTGTGTGCATAAATGTCAATTTAAATATTTAACGTAAGCCTGAACAAGTGTTTATTTATTCAATACCGAGTAACTACTCCACATCTTTCACACCTTTCAAATAACTTCCCCCAAATCATTTATTCTTAAATTTAAAAAACAAACAAAAACATTAGCCACTTATCTCACTAGGACAGTCCTGTGTTGATGAGCGGCTTTACAATTTTACTGAAAGAATGTAGTATATATATATATACTCGTATATACATATTCATATATATTTTTTTTAATATCACCAAAATTATTCAATCTATAAACATCCATAAAATCTACAGTAAATCTTTAAGTTGGGCTGTACACATATAGATTAAGAGAATAATAATTTCATTGTAACCCAAATATATATTTTTCCCTAGCTTCCTCTTACCCTTCTCCTTCCTCTCCCCAACACCTTCAGCCTCATAACATTCCCCAATTAGGGATGCCATAGTCTCACTGGCTCCAGATAGTTGGGAGCAGTTGGGACTCTTCACAGTCCAATTAGCCACAATCATAGGGTGACCATATATTGTTATCAAGAAGTGGTGACTAAATAACAATAAGTAAATAATAATCAGTAAATATAAATAATACATATTAATACATTAATAAAAATAAGTAAATGTTGATAAGTAAATAATAATAATAATATAATAAAAATAAACGGTTTCTTTGTTTGTTTTCTAAAGGTTATTTCTTTCTAGCAATAATAAGAAAATGGCGTCACGGTGAGCTCGAGTCCCCCAATGGCTCTGGAACGTGTCTGACGAGAATTCGAGTACCAACTGAGAACTGAGAACTGAGCAAGGCAGAAAAATCAGATTTACAGCCGCGCGGCGCGTGCAACGATACTCGGTTTAGCTTCTCCTCACGCACGAAGTGGAAATATGATTCTGCTTATTACCCTTCAGTCTGGCAAGTGTAGCCGTGCGGGGTTTCTTATACTAGTTTTATAACCAATCCAGTTATCAAGAGATTTCTTTATCTAGCTTCTTTGCGAATCGGCGCCATATTCGCGGCACGAGACAGACATATCGTACAATGGTATTTGAAATACTATTTATTTTAAAGTATCCGATTACTACCAGTTAAAAGAAACAGATAATCGTACAAACTGGAGGCGGGCGTTTTAAATTTTTTTTAATAACCGAAACCGTTTCAGTGTTTCAAAATCATTTTTTTTTGTAAAGGTATTTTTTTATTAATTTAAGACATTTTATAAAAAAATGTAATGCAAAATGTCCCGATAAACTATTTTTTTTGTATTTTTTCTAACGGTAGCTTGCTATTCAAAACTTTATTGTTAAGGTTAAGTTTTTTTATTAAAATGTATACAACACATTATGCACTGTATTCCGAAGAGTTGAGAAAATAATTGTGGGATCACATGCAGAACCTTCAGTACACTTTTTAGAAACAAATGTACTTTTCATTTAGGATACATAATTAACATTAACATTAAATTGAACTTTCATTCTTTATATACTCTCTGATGTCATTGTACGACCTAATGCCACATTAAATAGTTACCCCTTTAAATTATTTATGCTATATTCTTATGCTTGTTAACTGCGACATGTAAATATTGTTTATATAATATTTATACCGTTGATATTAAATAATTAAATAAACATGTACATCACATAATTTGCATTCCGCGAAACTGTTACAACCGTTTTGGAATGTAAACGGTTACGAAAAAACGGTATCACGTTATTTTATTCCCAACAGTGAAAACAATGAATCAGAAAAAAAATATTATTGGGCTATAGAAACGTGAAATGATTGCGAACTAATTGCCGAGGCGCGAATATGGATGAATTCAATACTCCTGATCAATCATTCGGACCCTTTGACTACTATTTTTATGCAGTTTACCAAAAACAGTATATGGATTAACGAGTACTTTCAAATCTAAAATAAAACGTACGAAGTAACCTTATAAGCATATTATATTTACTCGCTACTTTGTTAATAATAATATGGTCACCCTATGATTGTGACTAGTTGGAACACGGATATTTTATGATATTAATTTGGGTTACAATGAAATTATTATAGTTGCAATCTATTAATGTACTGCCCAATTTAAAGATTTTCTGTAGATTTTATAGTAGTGTTATTTAAAAATATATATATTATAATATATTGTTTCACTAAAATTGTAAAGCCACTCATCTTAAGACAGGACTGTCCTAGTGAGATGAGTGGCAAATTTTTTTGTTTTTGTTTTTTAAATTTAAGAATATATAAATAAAATACTATGGATATCTTGAAATACTTTTTATTTTGAAATCACTTTCCCTCTCCTAGAAGTTGTAAATTCATCCAACACCATGTTGAACGTGTAGTATGTCAGGGAGGGCAGAGTTGGAAGCAGCGTAGGCATGTTTGTTTGTTACGTCACGCATGTCAATAGCATTATCTTAAGAGGGACGTGACGGGTTGCCGGTAGCTGTCTGCAGGTAGCTTGCTATCAGCAGGTACCACCCATCTGCCGAATGCCGCCATTACCCTGCTAATGGGTCAGCGGCTAGTTATGGGTACTAGAACAAGCATTATTGCAATTACCCACAAAGCGCATTGTGTGGCTTATTGACTGCACTGTGGGCCATTCTCCGCTCACCGTCCGGAAATGATTACGTCAGCGGGAATTACTAAATAATTCACATTTACTATATGAATTAAGGTTCCATGATAATTAAACCCGCTTATGAAACTTTTGAAAAAAAAAAACAAAAAAATAACTAGCCCGAAAACCTAATCTAACCCAAGCTAATTAATTTTTATAACACATTTAAATAAATAAATTAAGAACACATTATCACTTATATACGAGGAAACACAATATAAATGTAAAAACCTCAGAGTAGAGAATTTTAATTACAAAATAGATTTTACCGATAATAAATCATTATTTTTAAAAATCCGTCACTATAAGACTGTGGGGGGGGGGGGGGTAAATAAAATCATATAAATAAGTCGTTACAATGTGGATTGACTGCAGTTGAATGGCCATGAATGCCGAAACAAATGTCACAATAATAAAATAAAAAAATACTTCAATAACTTAATAATAGCATTGTTAAATTTGTTTTACGTTAAATTAAAAAAAAAAAATTAAATTGAGTTCTACGAATTAAACACAAAAACAATTAATACGTTAGTGGAATTAGAGTTGTTATTTGTTTTGTTTTGCATCAAGTAGAATTTATAATTTAAAATTTAAAAAAACCAGCGATTTAAAAAACTTTTTTCATATTTGCGCTCAAAATTTTTATATTTTTATTTACATACGTCATATTTGTAATATTAAAATCTGACAAAATCTTTTATCTGTTTACAAAAAAATGTATTTTATTTTGGGACGCGTTCAGAAACAGCTAAGTTATTTTATGTTGAATATAAGACGGGAATATTTGTAAATAAATCTATAAGATGCTGTAACTGATATGATACTATATTGTTTACATTCGAGTGGTTTGTTGCTTATGGGTGAGTATGTATTTATATTTTTTATTTGCGGACCAATATCCAATTATACAAAATACAAAACACGAAATGAAATAAACAAGAGCTCCAGAAAAATAATAACACATACACAATGCAATAATGAAGCTATGACAAAAGGAGGACAAAAATATACATTTGAGAGAACATTCAAGTCAAAGCCTGAACATAGTTTTAGTATAGTCCAAGATTTTAGTAGTAGTTTAATCTTCGAGTTTTAATTTCGTAAAGCCCTACAAAAATCATTCAGAGTGGTAACATAGTTTTAGTATAGTCCAAGATTTTAGTAGTAGTTTAATCTTCGAGTTTTAATTTCGTAAAGCCCTACACAAATCATTCAGAGTGTTAACATAGTTTTAGTATAGTCCAAGATTTTAGTAGTAGTTTAATCTTCGAGTGTTAATTTCGTAAAGCCCTACAAAAATCATTCAGAGTGGTAACATAGTTTTAGTATAGTCCAAGATTTTATTAGTAGTTTAATCTTCGAGTTTTAATTTCGTAAAGCCCTACAAAAATCATTCAGAGTGGTAACATAGTTTTAGTATAGTCCAAGATTTTAGTAGTAGTTTAATCTTCGAGTTTTAATTTCGTAAAGCCCTACACAAATCATTCAGAGTGTTAACATAGTTTTAGTATAGTCCAAGATTTTAGTAGTAGTTTAATCTTCGAGTGTTAATTTCGTAAAGCCCTACAAAAATCATTCAGAGTGGTAACATAGTTTTAGTATAGTCCAAGATTTTAGTAGTAGTTTAATCTTCGAGTTTTAATTTCGTAAAGCCCTACAAAAATCATTCAGAGTGGTAACATAGTTTTAGTATAGTCCAAGATTTTAGTAGTAGTTTAATCTTCGAGTTTTAATTTCGTAAAGCCCTACAAAAATCATTCAGAGTGGTAACATAGTTTTAGTATAGTCCAAGATTTTAGTAGTAGTTTAATCTTCGAGTTTTAATTTCGTAAAGCCCTACAAAAATCATTCAGAGTGGTAACATAGTTTTAGTATAGTCCAAGATTTTAGTAGTAGTTTAATCTTCGAGTTTTAATTTCGTAAAGTCCTACAAAAATCATTCAGAGTGGTACCAAAAATTTCAAGGTCCTGTCTCGAGTTAACAAATCTCGACATTCTGGACAGTGGAGAATGGTACTCATAATTACTAGATTTTTAGTATACATGTATGAAAAGATGCATGGATGTAAATAAAGCGTGTAGTCTGTCACAAGACAGAGATGTGTGGCGATCCATTCTCTCTTCCCACCCCTTCAGAGAAATGGCGTAATGGTTATTTAGTTCTTCTTTATATTTTGTACTAGCTGAAGCACCCGGCTTTGCCCTGGATTATTAATAGTTTGGAGTAACGATTTATAATCCCTAACCCTACCCCTACTTCTACCCCTGTTCCTATTCCTTCTCCCTGCCCCTACCCAGTAATTTTCATCTTATTTTGAACATCAAGTGCGCAAAGTTGCATAACACTGAGACTAAAATTATACTTATATTCATTATAACACCAAAAATCTGCCTGGAGTAATGATCCCATGCACCGGAAGAGAGATATTTTGTAAAAGCATTTTGTAAATATTACATGCCTTCAAGGATTTTATATAAAGTGACGTTTCGCCAAAACTACTTATGTATTATTGAGTTTGTCATTCCACTAAAAGGCAGAAAGTACACTGTACAGGGTGAACCGTGTTCGTCAAAGGTCAGAAAAGCTTCTGTCTTTCCTAAATATAAAGTGCCAAAATGTTTTTCATACGAGCATAGTAGATTGCCTCGTCCTTCGAGAAGAATAAAACTTCCCTTTCCAAGTAGCGGTCAGAGATGAGATTAGTTTTTTTCATAAAAGAACTGTTTTCATGTAAGTCTGCTCAAAAACAAATGTGTCGTTTTTATAACGACATTACAGAAGGACATTATTTACAGAAGTCACTTGCTACAATTGAATACTATAATACAAATAAATTAATGAAATGTGTTTTTTTTTTAAATTTTATATATTTTTTTTTATTTACATTTTACAAATGAAAAAAATACAACGCAAAAAAGTCCCGAAAAAATACTTTTTTGTTATTTGTTTAACGGGAACTTGTTATTAAAAACTCGAAATTTACAAATAAGGTTACAAGAAATATGTATCTATTTCTATATAAAAATAAAATAAAAACATATGTAACAAACTTAAAACATAAATATTTTTCAAAAATCTTACTCAAACGTATTTCTACCAAAATACATTAAAAAAATTTAAAAAAAAACATAAACGACAACATTAAATCATACATAACATAATATTTCCTTATTATCTAATACAAAAAGCTTCTTTCAGCTAGAAAAGTTTTCAATTTATTTATTAATTGTTTTTTTTCAGCGGGTAACATATATAACATATACAGCTAGGAATCATGTGATCTAAAGTTCTTTGTCCATATTTTTTTGTATCCTTGGGAACCATTAATCCTACATTAAAATTGAGACGAGTATTGTAAGTGTGCTCTAGTCTATATGTATTATATATAGGGTTATTAATGTGCTGAAATATAATTTTGTACCACAGAATTGATCTTAATGAAAGAATTTTAAGAAAGATAAATTGATTTGTTTAATGTGATAAATAACAGTTGTTGTTTATATGCATGCAATATTTACATTAAAATATAATGTTTTAAACATTCCTGTCTGGCCGAAACAAATTGAAATACCGAGATATTCAAGTAGAGAACCAGCGGGTATCCGCACCAAATGTTTGTTGAGGCATTGATTAAATTGACATTTCACTTTTGCTTATGAATATTACGAAGCTCAGATTAAAACGAACAAAGGTTGAATCATCCCCTCAACCCCAACCCTTTCTCACAAATAATAATATCGCTGTCGGTTAGAAATTTGCCTAATACTCCGGCAATAGCCCCTAAGTGGCTTTAAGCCTTCTACTTTTGTAAATGTCTAAATATTCCCCAGTTATGAAGATGTCCTTTTGGAGGCGGCGTAAAGGAAAGTCCCGCCGTGTGTATTGTTTATTGAGTGGCTTGATCAAACCCAATATTGGAAATGGGATTAATATCATGCGACCGCATTACGTCATAATGGAAGACTCCTTCTGCCTGATCTCTGTTGTCTGATTACTTAAGTACATTATTTAAGTTTTGGCTTCCTATTATTTGTATTGGCTCGAGTTGGATCCGAGTAGGTACACACTGGAATGTTAGAATAAAGCGCTGCCTAAAAACGAATTAAAGCCTAAATCAAGATTTTATCCCTCCAAAGTCTACAACGTAAGCCAGAGACCCCGAATATCTTCACAACTGGTGTTTACATTGGATTATCATACATATTAATTATTAGATTAACGTTATTTGTGGTATTGAATGGTAATGCCAATTGAAAAATAATGGGTTCAACTTATTGAAAATATTTCTCAGATCGAAAATTGATTTCCGACTTGATATTTATGTTCAAAATTGTAACTGGTAGTATAGACAGAACCGATTCAATTTCATATACCTGGGAGAGCAACTCGTTCCAAAATCCCGTTTAAATTTAATAACACCACAACTGAGCATTATAAACACTCGCTTGTACCTAGATTACATGCAGTTCATAATGGATATGCAGATGTAGCGGATCTATTTAACTACATGTTAGGCAAGTAAAGAAGGCTATACTGTCATACCTTTTCAATCAATATTAATATAACTTAAATTTACGACATGTTTTATATTTACCCATATCTTTTACTTTTATATCCTTCATGAACTTTTATTCTATATATACTCTCTGATGTCATTGTACGACCTAATGCCAGATTTAAGAGGAACGGCTGCGCGGCCTGTTTCATACAAAACTTACTATTGGATTTGAGGCGAAAATACTTACCTAAACCTAATGATATTTTTTTTCATCAAAAAGTATAGTAAATATCTAGTACGAATTAAAAAAAATTTTGTTATTTTTGTTTTACATTATGAAATATAGACCATTAAAGGAATTGATTTTTCGCGACTTTAGAGGCACCTTTAACAATTAATTGGGGGCTAACGGTGATATAAAAAAAAAAAGTTTTACCTCGTCTACTTTGAAAATTTAATGAAATATATTTTTTTTAAATATATTAAAATAAGCATTATGGTGGACTTTTTAACGAATGTGGTAAAACCATGTATGATCGAGTGAAAAATGTTGAGATTCGTAAAGAATGCAAGGCTGATGTAAGCGTAGTGAGCAAGATTAAGAAAGGGACGCTTAGATGGTTTGGGCATGTAGAGCGAATGAACGAAGAAAGGAGTGTAAGGAGAATATATGACGCGAATGTGAATGGAAGAAGAAGCCGGGGACGCCCGAGGAAGACATGGCACGATCAAGTGAATCAAATACTCGAGTCGGGCCATGTCAGAAGTCGGAATAACAGAAGAGAATGTATGAGGCGTTGTATGATGTGAATGAAGCAAGAAGTGTATGCCAAGATCGAGTTGTTTGGCGGTCCGTCCTCTCTGCCTACCCCTGCAGGGAAACGGCGTGATGGTTAGTTAGTTAGTTAGTTAGTTAAATTAAATTAAAAACGACCAATTTATATTGGAACACAAATTTTCCGTACATCATTTAAAATACCAACCCGATAAAAGATTTGTTTTTAAAATGTTTAATCTATTTGAACTTTTATTCTTTATATACGAGTACTCTGTTATGTCATTGTACCACCTAATGTCACACTTTAAAATTATATCTGCTCTATTTTTAAGCTTGTAGTTAACTGTGAAATGTAACTATTGTTTGTGGTATATTTATACCGGTGATATTAAGTAAATAAATATTATGGTAAATTGTACGGAATACAAATACAAAAAGACTACAATAGCATACATCCTCATTAATTACTATCAAAACAGACGTGTCTAGAGCATACGTACGGAAGAATACGCTGAGTGTTTTGTATATGATCGATTTTTGAGTTTTGACAATATTTTGCAAACATGAAGAGCATTGCAAATAGCTGTATGACAGTAACGTCTATTAGGTACAATAACGTACATAATATTAAATCAAATACTTTCACCTTTCTTGCAAATTATATAAAATTATAATACATAGACAAAGTTATTGCTGAATTTGTTAATGAGACATTTTTAATATTTTGTTGTTGTATTTTGTGAGTACGATCTATACCGTCAATGTCGGTAACTACCATAATATATTTTATATCTGTAAATGCGTTTAAAGGCGTCGACAATAATAAATAAATATATTTAGCCATGGATTTGGCAAAGGAAGGATGGAAGTAATCTGAATGTCGAGAATATGAGACCTCTGAGGCAATTGTGTGTTAAAACCATGTATGATCGTGTAAAAAATATTAAGCATTAAATGCAAGGCTGATGTAAGCGTAATGGGTAAGATTAATACAGGGATGCTTAGATGGTTCGGGCATATAGAGCGAATGAATGAAGAAAGGAGTTTAAGAAGAATATATGATGCGAATGCGAATGGAAGAGGAAGCCGGGGACGCCCGAGAAAGACATGGATTGTGAATCAAATACTTGAGTCGGGTCATGTCAGAAGTCGGAATAATAGAAGAGAATGTATGAGAAGATGAACGAGTGTGAATGAAGCAAGAAATGTATGCCAAGATAGAGTTGTTTGGCGGTCTTTACTTTCTGCCTACCCCCGTGAAGAAACGGCGTGAAGGTTAGTTATTTAGTTAGTTATAAATAAATTACGAATATTATTTTACATGTTAAGTAAAAAAAAAATATCAAAAAAACTTGAATGAAAAAAAACAACTAATGTTTGCAAATAAACCTACTTGATTTCTATACATCGTATTGTAAAATTTTTGTGTATAGTGCCAGGGAACATTTCTTCCTCTTCCTGTGGCAACTGTGGTTATAGGTGCATAAATGTGGAGATAATCTTCTCTACCTAGTGGGCGGACCGCCCATTACTACTGTAGGACTTTTATTTATTTTTATTTCACAGAATTGTAAACTGTGTTTTATGTGCTAGCGGCGCTTGCTGATGACAATCTTATATTTAAGCCCGCCCACTAAGGTAATGGAGGGTATAAGATGGAATTTGGGCGGAGACGGAGGGGTCGGTGCTGTGGGTTCAGCGACCGAGGTTGGAGATGGAGGGATAATACTGGATTCCTATACAAATAATTTTGTCATATCCATATTGGACGCTGCCCGGGAAACGTTTCAGTTTAATAATAAAATATCTGTAAAGGTGAGAACTGTCTCGGCTCCAACTACCCCAGGAGTGCCAGAAGTGAAGAAGATGGATGGCAGAGGAGCCACCGCCTGTAATGGTGTTGAATGAGGTACGTCAGTGTCAGCGCTGTCCATGGGTAAAACTATTTAACCTCTGGATAATATTGCCCGTCATCTAGTAATTGCCTTTAACTTTAAACATTGACTTAAAACGAACAGCCATCTATCATATAATAATAATTTCTTCAAATGATTGGTATTCACTTTGTGGCGTCACTATTAATAAATGAATTGAAATATACTTTATATTCACCACTTTAATATATACAAATCAACATGTTTCGAAAGCGATGCTTTCTTAATCGCGAATATACGGAATACTAAAAAATAATAATGTCAAGTACAGACAATTATTTTAGTATTCTATATATTCCTGATGAAGAAAGCATCGCTTTCAAAATATGTAGATATGCGCATATTAATCAGGTGGTGAATACAAAATAAATTTTAATTCATTTACATGTAATAATAACTGATAAAGATTGTATTGGGTGGACTCGAGTTAATCGTTTCACTTCAGACATGGGCTTCAAAAGTCTAAAGCGTTATTACTTATGCGTTTTTTGAAAACCTTACACGAATATCCTTCAAATGAGTATAATAATTTTTCAAACACACGCTTGTGATTCTTTAAACTTTCGTCAAAATGTATTCATCATTATGTGTTAGTCTTATGTCAGTTTCTCTGCTTTCCCGTATAAAATCAAAACAGAAAAAAAAAATTCTTTCAAATCACAAAACAACCGAATTACTAGATAACTCCAAGAGTAATTACAAGTTTTAATATCTTCCCGAATTTTGAAAAATTCTTAATTTTAAATAATGTAATTCGGCAATAATAAAAACTAAAAGTACTTGCAGAAGTTAATAATAACATTTAATGAAAATAAAACAATAACTTTGTTTATAACCACGAGAATTTTATTTAATTTTATTACGACCGACCGGTTTCGCTTAACATAAGCATCTTCAGGGTAAAAAAATTAAACTTTTTAAAAGTTTAATTTTTGTACCCTGAAGATGCTTATGTTAAGCGAAACCGGTCGGTCGTAATAAAATTAAATAAAATTCTCGTGGTTATAAATAAAGTTATTGTTTTATTTTCATTAAATATGTCTAACCACAAAGTGACTGCTTTCTATTAAAAAATAATAATAACATTATTAAGTTTGATTTACATTAAATTTAAATAAAATAATAATGTAAGTAAATTAGAAAAAAAATATCATGTAGAAATATTAGATCAGGCCTTACGAAATATGATTACAATTAAAATGTATTATGGTTTATGTCTTGTATGCGCCGTATTGTTGCATTTCTATTATCGTGTGCTTTTACTTTTTTTTTTGTTGAAGATAATGTGTTTTGTAGTAACTATGGTGTACAACAAAACAAACTGTATCTGTATTTCATTATTGATGTATTTTATTTCTATACTTAGTTACCATTACTGTCGCTACATGGCGCTGCTCCCCAACTCAAACACGATAAATCTTTCTCTATTGAGTTGGGTAATTTTTGTTAAATAAATTTATATTTTTGTGCAATTAGCTAATAAGATGTATCTGTTCTATTAAGTACAGTGGTGCCTCACACAACGAACTTAATTCGTTCCAGGAGCAAGTTCGTTATGCGAAAAGTTCGTTATGTGAAACGCGTTTTCCCATAACAATACATGTTAAAAAAAATAATTCGTTCTGTAGCATAAAATATGGTAAGATGACATAAAAAAAGATAAATTTTTTGTTATTATTTTTATTTAGATACATCTAAAAACATAATGAAAAAAACACACATTTTTAATTTTAAGAAATAATCGAATCTTGCACATCTTCATCCATTTTCCGCTTTTTGGCCGATGGTGCAGTGAAAAACCTGTCCAAAGTCGTTTGTTTCTCTCTTTTCTTCAACATCTGCCGGAAATAACGGACAAGAGTATCGGAGTACAAGTCGTTGATCCTGTTTGCT
>JAHDVE020009970.1:0-64564 GCA_022606495.2 Halesus radiatus | reverse complement strand
AGCTATTGAGACCAGTTCAATTTATGTCACCTTCATCGATATAATATTTCAAATTTGTCAAGACTTTGTCAATATCATCCTCTATTTTTTAATACCATATTATTGGCAGCTATCTTTCTATCTTTATGATATTTTATTATTTCAATAAGGTTTTTAAACTTCAATAAAATAATTAAAAAGTAGTTATTTTTTTACGTTACGGGCGCCCATTTGAAAACACCATTCTACTTCAAATCGTTTTTAAACGAAGCTTGAAAAATTAACATTTTATATGTATTTTTCTTGCAGGTGCGTAATGATTCGTGATTTTGATTTAGAAGTTATTTTTTTAATGTAATTATTAAATTCTTTTTCCGATTGCTGATTATGATGACCTTCAAATAGTTATATTCTGCTAGTGCCCCGTTTGCCGTAGGCTTTTTTTGTAAATGAATGCAAAATAGATATCGAGTGCTTTACAAAGCAAGATAAATAATTTGAAACAATAGGTAAATTATCTTTACTACACTCACTCATAGATAACACCAGGTTATAGACAATTGTTGTAAACTTATATATTTACAAACACACCTATGAAAATGATCGTGGATGAAAGGGTTCAGATTTGCTATGTTTTGTCCTCTGGGTTTTCTGGGTTTTGTATCCATCTTAAATAATTTTAACGTTTTTACCATGATTTTTAAAACCTTTAAGGTTTATTCACATCTACCAGCACCGCGCAGTGCAAACTAGTACAGTACAGATACGACAACATTAGTTGCTTACATTATCTATGACCACATTCATATTATTACAGCGTACGGAAGCGTAACGTATCTACGCATTCATGGGCCAGCATCGGCCGAGATGATCAGCTAGAATATTTTGGCGGCGCTGGCGGCTGCTAGTGACGTTTGCGCCTGCGCAGTTAGTTTGAACACATCACCGTTAACTCCATCATCTTGGCACCACCGTCAGTTGGCGTCAAGCGTCAATAGACCGACCCCATGGAATAACAAGGTTCCATCTGACAGCAATGTCATGCGATTATATACTCTATAGAAGGTAACTTTAACACTCATTATCGCATAACCTTGCCGTGTCAGATGGAACCTTATTATTCCAAGGGGTCAAGACGCAGATATTGCCAAAACGAAGAAGGACAACGAAAAAACGATTGAATTGGGCAAGGAATATCAGTTATAAAATAATAATAAAAATATGGGAATAGGATTATAAAATCCTCAAACATGTTGTGGCGGACGCTAACCCTCAGTTGACAGCGGTACTCGCATCTGTGCTGTACTGCACGGTGTAATGTGAATACTCACGTCTGTGCCTTCCCTGCACTGTAATGGTCTGCACTGCGCGGTACTGGTAGCAGTGAATAGACCTTTACCCTTTCAACGTTTCGATAACTGATTTTGTTTGAGGTCTCTATCACTACCACAATTAAATTGATGTTAGAATAATACAAAACGATAACAGTGCTTAAATAGAATAAGAAATTGAAACAACCTAATCAGTACATCTCCAACAATCGATAGTTTATGCAATTAAATTAAAATTAAAAGTTAAAGATATCCGGAAAAGCTGTATCTGCCGTGATTATGCCCCCGTTCGTTTGTTGCTTTCATATCTGGTTTCCTTCAAACACGATCTGCAATGGGCACAGAGAGTCTAGTCCGCGACAGTCTCAGGCTCATTAGTTCGCCGTAAATCTCTTTCGATCAGGTCTAACCGGTTTAGCCCGTCATAAGTCAATGTTACATAAATAGCGTTTACTTTTATTTGTTAATTAGCGGTCGAATATCGATCGACTTGTAATCCAGATCTTTCGAATAGAAAATAAGCTAAAGCTATATTTTATGGCTTAATTATATTAAACTTGTTTGTTTAATTAACCGTATTTATTGATGACAATGTGAAATCTTTCGTTGTGTCGCCTTAAATCATTGTCACACATTGAACAGATGGAAAGAGTTATTGCAGCATTTTCATATCGTTCTTTGTCGACTTTATTATATTTAATATCTTGTTTGTTTATAATTAACTATATTTTAATGTTGTTAATGTGAAATCCTCATCATGCGTAGAAATCTAATCGTTTTTCCACTAGCTCTTATAGTTTTTTACGGAAAATACTCATCCAACAATTAATATCGCACATTGGACTGTCGAAATAGGCACTTTTGTATTTTTGTATGGGTGAATTCATTATATTTAACATGTTGTATGTTTAATCTATCTATTTTCTATATAACCGGTCAGTGGCTGAGTTGTCATCGCGTTTGGGTCTCACCCAGGCATCGTGAGTTCAATTCCTCGGCTGGCTAATTCCTCCGTTTACAACACAAGCAACATCTTCCGCTTACTGTGATGGTAGTAGGATATTTTCAAATATTGTCAGATTATTCGTAACCAGGGAATATTTGTCTTTCTTTTTTAAAAAAAAAGAAGAAAAAAAAAAGAAAAGAAAAAAAGAGTGTCTGTGGGTGGGTGGGTGTGTTTGCTTTTTTATACAAATCTACAATTGTATTCAGAACTTGATGAAATTTTGTACACTTGACTTTCAAAATGAGAGGAAGCTCACTGTCTACATGTTATTTCGAAAAACCACCCCCATCCCCCTTTCCATCTCTTAAAGCAAAATTTTGGTAATCATTGATAAAATTTTGCACATTTTCCTTTCGGAGGAATGGTAATGTGAATGTTAACTTGAATGGTGATTGAATGGGAGGATCGAATTGTCCGAAAGAGTAATGATAGAAACTGTGTTGATATTTTTAAGATGAAAACTATATTATACAAAAAAAATACATATTTTAATAATCACATATGAGCACCTGTTAACATGTTATATTGATTGGCTCAACGGGACCTCATTAATGTATTTTGCTTAATAAAAAATAATAAATTAAAAATTAAAAAATATATATTATAATTTCTTCAAAGGTTTGGAAACTTTGTGGAGCCATTATTAATTAAATAATTAAAAATTTACTTTGTTTACACTACTTTCATAAAAATAAATAAATATCTCTACATGTTTCGACAGCAATGCTGTCATCCTCGGGAATTTATAAATAGATTTGTATAAGTGGTGTAAACAAAGTACATTTTGAATTATTTAAAAAATAATTTATTGGGTAGGCGTAGGGAAAGGGGTAACACATCACAACCTCAAAACTTTACTATAGACCATTCATAACCCCGGGCAACGCCGGGTACTTCAGCTAGTTGACTATATTTCAATGTTAAAAACCTTATCGTTTCTCCGACATCTCATCACACATTAGAAATTCCGCAGAAAAAAGCGGTATTTCTATTGTGGTTTGTGAATCTGGGTTTTCGTTCGATGTGATGCAATTTTCCGCATTCAATCGTATTTTATGGCATCAATAATTTCCATTACTTCAATTATTTCCTCATAAAATTAATTTTCATATTGTGCTCTATTGTTTACGTAAAAATGTTTATATTTCATTGTAACGATTTTTCACAATTGTTATTGGCGTTATTTTATATTATTCCTTATCTTATGATTATTCCCAGATACGACTGGTACCTTTTTATTTTCTGTGTTTTTTTCGATTTCGTGTTTCATTTAGGATCGGTTAATATTATTTAATTCAATGATTAAATACTACAATGAGGTTTATAAACTTTAATAAGCTATTAAAATAAAATTGAATATTCTTTCTAGACTTATAGAAAAGTCAATAGATATACCATATAAATAAGGTAAACAATCGGATGGATATATCCGAGACACCATCTAGATTTGCAATTATATTCGGGTAGAACTTTGTAATCATCATAAAGATAGCAGCTAATAATACGGGATTTAATGGAGGATAATGTTAACAAGTCTTGAAGTTGAGATATGATATGGATGAATATAGCGTAAAGTGAAATAGTCTCATTAGCTTAGTCGGTAGAGCGGTTGTCCCGGTAAGACAGAGGTCCTGGGTTCGATTCCAAGATGCGACTGACATATTTTTATTTACTGTGTTTCTTTCGGTTTCGATTTTCATATAGAATTGGTTAATTTTATCTTCTTCGACGATTAAATATGACAATAAGGTTTC
Source organism: Halesus radiatus (assembly GCA_022606495.2). Taxonomy (NCBI): domain Eukaryota; kingdom Metazoa; phylum Arthropoda; class Insecta; order Trichoptera; family Limnephilidae; genus Halesus; species Halesus radiatus. The sequence continues at coordinate 60,494 of JAHDVE020009970.1, read as the reverse complement.
TAAGCCAAGTTATTAAAATAAAATTTAACATTAAAATTAACTAATGTATTCACTTAAACCCCGAATCAATTCGATTCTCTTACACATAAAGTTTCACGTCATATTGAAAATTAATTCAAACCACTTCCTTCTAGAATATGTACACATTTTATTACAAAAAAAACGTTTAACGACTCCACTGCGCCACGATTTATACGCTCCACACAAATCATTAAACGCTTAATGAAGTGAGCCCATTGTTCTCAGTTCAAGGCAGGTATCTCATGTAATGCCACAGAAAAAAAAACGGGTAAAAAGCAGTTTAAAAAGCATTTACAAATCGTTCTTCGGTTCGCTCCATGAAACCTGCATTTTTTTTTCAATTAATTCAAGAGCTTGGGAATTCTTACTTGTTGTATCATTTTCCTTAATTTGCATTCCGTGAACTTTCTTTTCTTGGAGGCAGAAATGACAGTTTTCCAACAATAGCTGAGGTCTGAACCTTTTCTTGTGACCTCGATATCATTGGCTGTCACTCAGCGTCCGTTCCACGCCAGACGTTCACTTCATGTTTTGTTCGGCGATCCTTCCATTGATTCAATATTGAGGTTTATGCAATATAACGTCAGCGTTACGTCATACGAGTATTGTGTTTTTACTGTTAATTTGATGAGGTTTACTCGTTCGTGTGGGAAGCACCAAGTAATCAAGTACCTACACACCCTTCCTGTTTATATTACGATTATTGAATATAGCAACTAGCAACACTTAAAAGTAATCAAATTAAGAGATCATTGGCCCGACTATTTATTGTATTAATGCTTGCGTGATTTATGCCTATAGGAAGTAGGAAATATTAAAATACTATCATTGAAGACGTGACCGGACGCCATGATTTTTGTGAGCATCATTAATTTTGCAAATGTTGTGTCCATAAAAGCGATACTAATGCCAGAAATGAGTTACTGTCAATTATGTGTAAAATTATTTACACGGAGGCCGTAGAGAATAGCAATTCGTACATCCACAATACTATGTGGTACCTAGTGTACCTACATCGACGGCCGAGTTGAAATCTGAACTCAATACTTTTCGTTCTGTGATATCAACATTTTAGGTTCGGATGAGAAATAGTAGAATATTATTTATTTATAATTATTATATCAGCAATATCATATAATTATGTACGTTAGCACTATGCTGTATTTACAAAAATATAATTTCACATACCTACTTGATAAAATTCAACTTTCAATTTAAATTAAGAAAAATGACAATATTATAAAAAAAATATTATTACGAAGTTCATAGCGTACAAACATACAGTCTGACATTTAAAGGCAGACAACAATTGATGCCACTGCGATTCGTTTAAAAGGTTTTACATGACAACACCAGGGTTGCTCATAGGAAAAATAAAGTAAGTTTAAAAAGCACAATGGTCCAAATGCATTTTTTTTACTTTAACTAAACGGTCTTCAGAAATTAATGGTACTTTCCATGGAGATGATTCTACATCATATTCTAAGACAATTTTATATATATATTTTTTTTTTATTCAACCTAAGGAAGACAATTACATGGAAAGGTCAATTTTTTGTATTTTTGAAATGTGCGTATCAAAACACCAATTAATTAGATTTTAAATAAAAAATAAAACAAAACCTAATTCAAAATTATAAATTAAAAAAACAAATCGACATATGTTGTTTTGGATTGTTTCTTTGAAGTGAACTGTCATATTCGAATCTTAAAATTTTGAATGAGTAGATCAAATTTCGAGGACAAATTGAGTAGATGGTGATACCATATTAATGAAAAAAATTGTTCCACTTTATTAAGAGGAACGGCTGCGCTGCCTGTTTCATACACAACTTAATTTTGGATTTGAGGCCACAATACCCATCCAAACTGAATGGTATATGTTTTTTTTTAAATTAAAGGTTTAGTAAATATCTAGTGCGTATGATAAGTATTTTATTTATTTTTGTTTTAAATTATGAAGTATATACCATGACCATGAAAAAAAAACCTTATTTTAAAGGTAACTTATTATTATTTATATATAAAATTATTTGCGGGTTTATTGTTGTTTTTTTTTTTAATTATCATATTTGCTATGTAAATATGATTACATAAATAAAAATATAAAAACAAAATATAAAAAAATTTAAAAAATCGGGTCGATATACCATATTAAATTATGTATGGCAAATTTGTGTTCCAGCATAAATTGGTCGTTTTTAATTTAATTTAAAGTTCACCATAATGCTTATTTTTATATATTTAAAAAAAATTATTTCATTATATTTTCAAAGCAGACGGGGTAAAACTATTTTTTTTAGATCACCGTTAGCCCCCAAATAATTGTTAAAGGTGCCTCTAAAATCGCGAAAAATCTATTCCTTTAATGGTCTATATTTCATAATGTAAAATAAAATTACTTCTAATCCGTAGTAGATATTTACTATACTTTTTGTTGAAAAGAAAAATCATTAGGTTTATGTGAGTATTTTGGCCTCAAATCCAAAATTAAGTTTTGTACGAAACAGGCAGCGCAGCCGATCCTCTTAAATGTCTAGATTTTATTTGAAAAGCTATACGTGTTTTTACTGTGTACCTACCTACAATAACACTCTTTTAAATATGTGAGCATAATACGACACTGACAATATAAGTGATTTTTTAAAGAAACTTATTTTAGTAAACACGGGTTTGTTTCAAATTTGGACATACCCATAAAATAGTAATTAGTTGTTCGATTAAATTTATTATCCGACTTTTCTAGAGCTATAAATTAATCTTTAACCGACTGTAAAAGGTACAATGAACCAATATAATAACGAAGTAACTATCTGACATAATAATGTTAGTAATTTACTGTCGTTCAGCTTTCAGAATTATTTATCTAGAAACTTCAGTAATAATAATTGCATTTTCACTTTTGCCAACCACGCCCATGCTATGCCTGAAATCCAAGGCTGGCGTCTAACTATTTTTTCATAGACATGATTCAAGCTTTTCCCATATTTGATTTTTGATGGCTTAATTTACCTGTTTCTTTTTTTCTATAAGTAAATATGATTAATAGGAATGATTGTAAAATGCCCGCATTACCGGTTTCTCCTTTCCATTGTTGGATGAGGTGAGCAAGTGATTGTCCCTGACTGAGAGCTTGTTCTGGGCGTTCTCCAACCACTCCGCCACTTAGCGGGAAAGTCATTTTCGTTTTCTATCTTTTCCAGTTGCGAGCGAATCCTACTTGCGCTTGCCGGCATTTCCACAGATCGACTCGGCTGATAATTGCAATTCAGCAACAGGCTCCGAGAGATCGGATGAGGGGCAATCTGGCCGTGTAATTACAGCAGTGATTATATCGATTTTCCTTCATTATCCATCCGTAGGCGGTAGATTGACGTACTGAAACTGGGCAAGTACCGACGCTGCGGTTAGAACACGACCGTTTATCAAAACAATGACCCCATTCTCAGTTTCAATGCGAAACTGATGCCTATTACTTCAAGAAGCTGGTGTCGCTTATTGACACCTTATTAAAATGAAAATACCTTGCCTCATTATCTCTACAGGATGCACTTAGTTACAATATACAAATATATTAACTTATTACACTGAGTATCTGTTTTATCATAATTTACGGATCTGTATCGGCGATCAATTTGTAATTAAGTTTTCCTTTGACTTCGGGAATTTCTTCCGAAACAATTTGAAATAAATATGATTCTAATTAAGGAAGCAATTGAAATCCACAAAAATCCCATTAATATTAATAGGGACGATGGAGCTAAGCTTAATAGTTCTTGGTATTCGGTACCTGACGGCTACACCAAAACTCAATGCCGAAAACTGCATTAATAATTACACTGATAATTATTATTATATTTAAATACCGGCTCTAGGAGATTTAACGCGCGCAAGACGGTATCATTTCTTCATACATAAATACACCATACACAACAATCTATACATCTGCCCTGATGATGGACACTGTTACGCTCTCCGAAACGTTGGCTAAAGAAGGAGGAAGAAAAGTCACCTCCATTGCTTCTCCGCAAGACGTTAGCAGACAGATTTTACCTCATCTGTTCTAGCACACATTACTTTTTTGATTTGCGTTCATACATTGTTTCATTCATAACTAGCATGTTAATCAGACTATTGACATGATTTAACCCGAGTATTTGATTCACTTGATCATGCGTCCATCTTTACGGACGTGCCTGACACTTTCAATCTACTTCCGTTTCACCATAGATATTATATTTTCCTGAAGCTCCGTTTTTTATCCACCCATACCTATCCGAAACATTTTCATTTTTCCTTATTATTTGCAATTTGTTTTTCAAGCTTCTACTACACATATGTCTCAATAACCTCATTTCTACTACAATCAATTTATTATATTATATATATAGTCTTCCAAAATATATTAAATTGTCAAATTCCATCTTTTTTTAAATGTTTGTGTTAGTCGAGGATTGCTAACATTTTCTTCATCTTTGTCGTTCTTAAATTAATTGCATATTATAATATTATACATGTCTTATATTACTCCACATTAACACAGTCACCCTACGTTGCTTACTTCACTATAATGATTTCTCATACCTTCGACCGCTTTAGTATACGTCTTTATGAAGAAAAAAAATTGTAACAATAATAATCTATTTATATTCAAATATTAAAAAGCGACATTCGAATAAATTATACAAATGCTTTTCTAACCAAATTATAAATCTTTGTTTTTCGTCTTACAATGCGTTAATTTTTATTTATTTGTAAGAAACAAACAGCTTTTAATACAAACGAAGTTTAACAAAAGGTAAGCCGATAAAGTTTCTTGTGCTAACGGTGGTTAAATACAAATATTATTATTATAAAATTATTAACCTCGATACAGGCTTAGTCCTAGTGAGGTAAAAAATGGAATTCTAAATAATAAATAGAAACAATAAGTAAATAAATATTATGTCCTTCCTTTACAAATTCCATGCCTCACTGCCATACATCAGGGTTAGTAAGTTAGTACCAGATCTCCTCTGTATACTTTTTTATTTTTTTTTTACTTTTAAGGCACCTACATTTTATTATATACGAGGCCAGGTAATAATTCAGCAAGTAATCTCTTATTTAGATCAACAACAGGATATATTATAATGCACAATGAAAATATAACCGAAATGAGTGGCCGTGATCTGGGGCGTGGAGAACGTATGAAGCGTGAACTATTCATTCCTGCTGGTAAAACTAAACACCGTGATAAACGCGAAACTCGGCCGAAATGCCGTGAAATTAGGCAACCAACGGCCTCCAATAATAATATGGTGTAGCGATGGTGATCTTATTCTTTGAATGGCGCAGTCCATGGGAAATTCAAGGGCCGTTTTGACCTAAAAACCTTTAAAATGACAAAACTAATTTCTAGAACATGTCAGGTAGGTACTTAGAAGCAGACTCATGCTTTTTGCCAATTTTAGGAGGGTTTATAAAACAGTATTTTTATGGGTGAAAGAATTTTATTCATCCGTGTATATGAACGAAATACAAAAAAATCCTTCGTTTTCAGGCTGTTTTTTTTAAATCCAAACTTTGTTTTGAACCACAAATTTTTTCTAAATTTATCACTAACGCTTATTCCATACTTCGTCGAAATAAAATTTAAAACAAAACAAAAATATATAGAGGGAGCATCTATACATGTAGGTGAGAAATAATACAAAACAGAATAATAATAATAATAACAGAACCGTGTGGAGCCTGTGAGACTATGGCACCCCCAATTGGGGTATGTTGTGAGGCTGAAAGTTGTGAGGAAGGGAAGGATATGGGAAAGAGGAAGATAGGAAGGTATCTGGGTGTTCAGATCTGGTCACCAAACACGGTTAAAGTCATTTTAAGGAACGTTTCGATTCTGAATGGTGATCTTTCACCAGGGCGATACCAAAGGTGTCTACCACGCAATATAGAATATTGTAATATGTAGTAGCCACCTATCTAAAAAAAATATGTATATTTATCACATTTGGAGTGGATTTTGTGATATAACTTTTTTTGATTGGATCTTTCGTTTTCGAGGAAATCGAGTCTGAAGTTTGAATTTTTTGGTGAAATTTGAAAAAAATCGGTCATTACGGGGTTTTTATCAGCTTTTTATTGTCTTTTAAAGGGCATTTTTTTAACCCTTTAATAAAATAGGAAAAAAAAAAAGAAAATCGAAACACTCTATTCGAAGAAAAAATGATTTTATTTTGGTTCTCTATGTGATATAGATACCAATTTCCCGCTTGTTCCGCCAATTTCCGGGCACCGTGTGTATATATATATATATATTTTTTAGCTTAATTATTTTTAAATGGTGGCTATAAATTGGTACTTGGAATACATTTTTTTATTATTTTTCTTGGAAGAGGCAAGCGGATTCTTTGTTGCGGTGAACCAGGTTTATTTATTCATCGGAAAAAAGGATGTTGTGAATTTATGTGGTTCGCGGTTTCTTTAGACAAAACATTAATTTTCTCTATTTATTTAAGTACCAACTCATATTTTTAGTTATTGTGTCATTAATATGAGGTTTATTGGGGTTTTTGATTATGCAAACATTCTCTCCAAACGTTTCTACTCATATCAATGCACCGCGGAAATTATTTAATTTGTTTTTGAACATAATCATTTATTTAAGAAATAATATAGTTTTTGATGCAGACTAATAAATTGATTAACAAATCTTGTATTTTCCGGTAGTTTACTACAGAATTTTATTCCTACGTATTTATAATTTTGTTGACTTACATATTGGAATCGGTTACGTTTATTTTTACATGAGAATTTTAGTATTTCTGAATGGTTCAGTTTTGTTTAAAATATCTTCTTTATATGTTTTTAACCGCCCTACCCATACGAACGTACGTGATACGGCCGCTATATTATGGTCCGAACGCAACAAGCCGCGTATCCCGTACGTTCAGGTACAAAAAAAGCTATACCCGAAACCCACAAAATTTTGTTCCTGCGTCATCTCGTTTAGTATTTCAAGGTCAGCGGAAGGTAATGGTATATCGGACCACTAGTCGTCTATACTGACTGTAAATAGGGGTAGGTCTTCCAGTCGGCGGGCTGCTAAGTATGTAAAACTCGGTTCACTTTTATTCAAAGTGTAGAAGAGGCGTTGTGTGAAGGAATAGCAGAGTCAAAGGCGGTGTAGAGATATCCAGGTGAGAAGAAGAGGCGAGTAGAGCAGAGCGGTCGAGTTATAATCAAACATACAATTCTATTCTGAGGGTCCCAATCTCGACAGTGTGCGGAAGAATTCTTACAACTACTTAATACTAACATTTGTATATATAATTTATAATCAGAAATGTTGACGAGAGTCTCACTGTTTAATATATATATATATATATGTTTGTTTGTGATGAATATAGCGGGACTCTAGTAATCCTTAATTTAATTTTTGGGTAACTTGTGCTTTTACCGGAACATTTTGCAAATCCCCTCGTGCATTTGATGGGTTTGACCAATCACGTTCCGCCTTATCCTTTGAATGGCGGAGGGGGGATACGACGTAAATACTGCGTCTCGTGCCCCGCCTCTTTCAGTCTAACGAGCAAAGTGGAAGGGATGGCACGTAAATACGGCGAAAAGTAGCGTCATCTTGGTCATAAGATGAAATGCGCCGTTACGTTCGATACAAACGGGTGTGTTCGGGTATTTTCGTCTCTCCCATACGAGTTACGTCATTGGTCACACGTATTGTTATTGCAAAATCTAATTTAAAAAAAAAACGATGTTTTTTTACCTATTTTTTTAAAAATTATAACCCAAAGGACGGGCGGTTAAAGCTGCCTGGTATGGAAACAGGGCGTTTAATTTTCTTACTTTAAATTCTTTACATATGTTTTCTAAACGATTTTAAAATGATTTTATTAAGATGATTTATTATTATTGATGACTAGTTTTGGCGCAATGTAAAGGGATTGTGTGTGAGTTTTATAAGTACCGTCCCATCCTATTATACTGTATTTATTTATGGATTGCCAGAAAGCAAAAAAGGTCATTATAAGTATTTCCCCATTTATTTCGTTCTTTTGTACGAACATGTATCCGTGTGAGCTATAGTCTGTACTCGTATATTAGCAAGCTACTTACAATAATCGATGAGTGCACTATAATAACGCTTGTTGAATAGTATTTGGGCTCCCGCTCTATTGCAGCGTTTCGGAGATATTTACTGAAGGCCGCACCTTGAAGTTATGATCCGATTACGGAAAGACTCGATAAGTGCCACGATTCCATGTTACGAGACCGTTTAACATAAAAAAACTATTAACACGGAATGTTATCTTTTGCACGAATTTTCTGACTGTAGAAAATGAAACACGAACCAATATTTTATTCGTACGTTTTTTTTTAATTTTACTTATTTTATTTCTAACTATCTGAAATTTCCGGCGTTGCCCGGGGCTATTATTGGTTTGGAGTAAAGTTTTGTGGCTGTGTTGCGTTAACCCTGCCCCTACCCCTACCCAGTATTGTCAAGCCTGCAAAATTTTGTTAAGAAGTACCAAAATTCTGCTTTAAGGGGTAGGAAATGGGGATGTTACTTGTTTTTTATGTAACTCATGATAGTGACAGTGACCTTCCTCGTATTTTGAGGGTCAAGTGTGCAAAATGTCATCAAGCTCGGAACAAAACTGTATACAAAACAAACAGCCACCGCCCTGAACAATCATATATATATACAGAAGATAGATATAGCGAGTTGTGTATTGCACACAACCCCAGGCTAGTTATAAAATAAGAATATGTTGAGTTATTTTTTCTTAAATTCTATAAATGTTTTCTTTCTTAAAAGTGATATATTCAAAAAGTAATATAATAGTTTCAATGTAAAGCTTTCATCACAAGATTAATATTTTCTAAAATATTTTAATTTTATGACTGTTGATTAAAAATAATATTTAAAAGCTTCTCAACTCACGATGGAAACGGTATTGAGAGATTTACTATTAGCTCTAATTTATCGCACATTTTCTATTCTTTGTTTTTTTTTGTGATTAATAAAATTTTATACCAATGATATCATAGTTTAAAATAACTATGATCGCATTTGTGGCTAATGTTTCAGAATACCCGTCGATTATTTTTAGGAAGTAAGTCGGTGCAGTTTTGCAACGATAAGCAACGCCAACACGATTATCTCCAACACTTGATGACGATAGTAATATTATGTGTGGCCCAACCTTAAACACAAATTGATAGTAAATTACGTCATCCACATATACACATCACACATCACGGGTCAGGGTCGGACTTTGACATTGGCAGATAAGGTAACTGTCTAGGGCTCGTGTATCAGCACGTACCTGACTGACAACCAGCGATTGCTGAGTATATTTCGACCCTTTGGAATAAGAAGGTTCCATCTGACACAGCAGTCATGCTCAAAGGGGAGCAACTTTAGCAAACTGAGCAAGAGAATATCATTCTACTGACCCTTTTTTTTAATTTCCGTGACACGTCAATACTGGGTAACAACCTAGCGCATCACGTGATACGCACTCCGTCTCATTTCAGCAGCGCCGTACACCAATGGCGTCCATAACCCTATGACCAAATACATCTTCATCGGAAAGTCGTATTTTTTCATTACTTTTTAATTTATTTTTATGGTTCGTTTTCTTGGGGTAGTCACAACTTTTCAGCTGCCATACATACGAGACGGATCGCGTATCAAGTAATTTGTTACAACGAGTTACAGTGTGTTCAGTGGCGAAGTGTGAAAAAAATTTTTTTTCTATGAAAATCATCGGGCAATAAAATGACATCTACGTTTTTTTTACTCCAAATACGTTCAGTATGTCGGGTATGTGCTGATACACCTTGTATAATATAGAAGATGAAAAGTGAAGAGACGCACTTGACTTATTTCAACCAGTGATTCCTGAGCATATTTTGAGTAAAAAATGTAGATGACATTTTGATCTCCGGTGACTTTTTTTTCTCCTGAAAACATGAAAAAAGTAGGTATTGGACAGTTAAAATTAAGAGTGAGGGTTGGGGGTTACTCCACTGAGTGACCAGTGACGACATCAATTTGTATTTACGTAATCATATTTATATAGCAAATATGACAATTTTTTTTTAAATTACGATTAATCCGCAAATAATTTTCTATGTTGCCTCTAAAATGATTAAATTTGATTTTTTTCATGGCATATACTTCATAATATAAAACAAAAATAAATAAAATCGTTCTCATCCATACTAGATATTTACTAAACCTCAAATTAAAAAATATATATATCATTCAGTTTGATTGGGTATTTTGCTTCAAATCCTAAATTAAGTTATCTATGAAAGAGACAGCACGCCCGTTCCTCTTAATACCCCTGTAGAATAAATGTAAACGCTGAAATGTGGTGCATGCTTGTCAGAGTGCCGAAGCTTAATTTGTTTGCATTCGGCAATATTCCGCCGGACAAAAAATATATGTTTTATTGGACCGCAACAACTTTTTTTTACGAAGCCGTTGCTTGTAATGGAATTGTAAAAAACGTGATAGCTCCAATTATATTGTTTTTGCATTCCTAGTTTTTTTTTTGTATTTTTTATTTGATTCTTCATGTGAATGTTAAAAGAAAGTTTTATTTTAAATACGCCTTCATAAAGTAGTGGTTATGATCGCTGCTTCCCAATACTGATTCATTGATGGACCCTAGACAGAACGGAAAGATATTTAGCTGTGGGCATTGAGCCAGCAGCTCACGTGGACTTTCAGTCCGCGTGTTAAAAACGAAAAGTGCATATTAATGCTGTAATTCTGTAATAATTTTCTCGAGTTCATTTAAAGATTGTATACACTCTTCAAAAATGGAAAAACTGTCTGGTCCTAGTCATATTCAGAGAAATAGTTACTTAAACTGAAACATTTTGCTATTTTTATCAGTGGCGTGAATTGCTCCATGACCAAAGGTAGAATACCATAAATCATTATGTATTAAATATTTGAAAAATACCATTTTATTATCATCTTCCGCTGATTATTATGGCCAACTGAGAATAAGTGAGGGTACAAAATTCATAGAAAAAATTGGTTAAAATTTTGTCGCCTTTTTAAATTTTTCTATAATTTCTTCTTTTTTTTATTACGTAAAAATTTTAATTACGTTTTTACTTACTTATCTAGAAAGATTACTTAAATAGGTGCATTACAATTTTATACGTGTTATTTATTTTGATCAGTTAATTTCAGGAAGAACAATTTATTTTTAAATATGCTTTATTTTTTTATTTATTTTGTCTGGAAGGCAATTATATAAATTGCTCCCCTCGTAGCTAATGGATTGCTTATGGATCATTCTTAGGTTGGCATAGCTTTTCGGCCTTTAGCAATCCATCCATCAATCTCGGAATAAAAATGTAGATTTGTATACAAATAAAAAAAAACAAACACCGCCCAGGACACAGAAAGATATTGCAATAATCGGAATTGTAATGAAATTTGGTTTATTTATTGACCAAAAAAAGAACAGGAATATTTTTATTATACGTATATACTATTTCAAAGTAAAGTTTTTGGTAAACTTTTTTTTATTACTCGTTTAAGTTTTCTTTGTAGCTATACAATTTAATGTTTAGTTTTAAAAAGAACAGTAATATACAATTTACTTTTTAAAGAAAAAAATGATCCAAAAGACAAATATAAACTTTAAGAATTTTATAAAAAAACTACACTAGTAAAGAAATAAAAGTAATGTATTTCTGATAGCATTACTATTTGAGAAATATATTTAAAAAATAGACTGAATAAATTTCTTCATCTGTGATCACAGTACCGAAAAGAGTGAGCAAAGGTAGATTTTTTTTTAAATTAAAAAAAATTTCAATAACTAGAAAACCGTGGGACTTTTACTAAATATTGATATTCGATTTTTGGAACGACCTTAGGGTCCCCCCCCATCCACACTTTTAAGGTTATTCACCACTTTCCGGACACCTGTATACATACATATTATGGTGACAAGACATCACATACATATCTTAGTGAGAAGAACTCCATGGTAGGTGCCTTAAATTATTTGTATCTCCATAAACCGTTAAACCATTGATGATGGAAATAAAGTGAAATATGGCACGCAAGCGTACCGATTATCGCCGGGCTACGATAAAACTGCACGGACTATCAAAGCGGCGGATCCACTGACGTCAGAATGAATAGACTTGCCTTAACGTGACCTTGGCCTCCAGCTGTCGAAATGGTACGTGACACTTATTTTGGCACCTGCCTAGTTTACTGTCGTCCATGTTTGTTTTTGTGTGATTTTGACTGCGGTAAACAAATTATAAAACATTTATAAAAAAGTTTAACTAAATACTCGGTTTTTGTAAATAAGCGGAATCTTTTTACTTAACTCCTGTTTTACTTTAATTTCTCGCACGCCTAGCTGGCCCCTCTTATTTAGGTTTCTTCCCCTTGCGTGTTAGGGCATATCCATGTATTACATGTATACATGGGCATAGCCAAAGAAAGCTATGCGTTTGGTGTGTAGGAATAAATAAACGCGTGGTGCGCTGCTGTGCGATTTGCATTTGATCTTGGCGACGCTTTTATACGGGCGGTTTCGTATTAATAATGGTTCATGGTTTCTATTGAGTGTTAAACCAACCACGACGGATGTGCGGCCTGCAAAATCAATCACGGCGATTATTATGCAGTGGTGTGAAGTGAGATGATTCTTCCACACTCCAATGCTTCTTGGTATGTCGTGATTGCGAGATTAGATTACAGAAATAAATAATAATAAATAACTTAGAGATCCCAACATTATTGTATTTCTCTTGAAGTACTTACTTCAAGAGGAAAATTATCTACGTTCGTAAACATAATATTACAAATTATTTATCCCAACAAGAACACATTACAGAAGAATCATGTGTCAGGTGTTCCAAAATATTTCTTTAATTATTGTTTTAATTGATTGATAACTTTAATTTCCTTGATTTTATGGCTTTTGCTTCATGTCTACCTAGTACTAATTTTGCATGTTGGCAATCATGCAAAATTTCGATCTTGACGCCTTCGTGCCGAAATATTCAAAGGATAACTTACTTATGCCAAGCATACGCTATTTTTTTAAGTATGACTGTAAGATAATAAGAAATTCCAGTCCATTTAAAAAAAAAATCGTTTTCTAACTTAAATACTAGTTTTTTTTATAAAGTTAGTTATTATAGTTAAAATAATTTTCAAAGTTTCAATTTTTCAAAGCTCGCAGAAACGCTCAAAATCTATTGCCGGTCGATTTAGAATTTCAAATGTCAAAACAAGGATGAGCAATTTTATATTCTATTCATAGTAAACCATTACTACCAGTAAGTTATACATTTGTGCACCTTTTTAGAAACTTTAATTCAAAGAATGATAATAGTTTTTTAAAACGATTGGTGTTCACTTTGTGGCGTCATTATTAATTAATGAATTAAAAAAATATAGTTTGTTTACACCACTGTATAAATATACTTAACATTTTTTTTGCAATAATTTATATAGTCAAATAAAAAGCAAGTTTAACGAAGTATATGAAAATAGTAAAATATTTATAGATGTAAAACCCAATGCAAGACCTTGGATTATAAAAGAATGGATGACAGAAGATATTCTATCACACATTAAAAAACGAGATTCTTTATTTAAGCGGTGGAAAAGCTCCCCAACAAATGCAATTTATGAAAAACAATACAAATCTTTTCGTAATTTTGTTACTAAATTAATAATAAAAAGTAAAACAACCTTTTTCAATGATAAATTTAAGAATAATTTTTCAGATATCAAAAAAACATGGGATGAAATAAATAAAATTCTAGGACGTAGGACAAAGAGTAACTGTGACGATGTAATTAGTAGGTTTATGTTAAAAAATCAATCTGCGGAAAATGTTACAAACCAATTTGTTAATTATTTTTCAGATAACATAGCCTCAATGGTTCATAAATGTGATTTTAAGGCGTCAAATATTGTCCCGATAGAGTCACCGCAAAGTTTGTATATACCACGAGCATCACTCGCAGACATACTGAGTATAGTCAAACTTCTCAAAAATTCAAAGTCCCCTGGCATAGATAATATCCGAATGTTTGACATAAAAAGACACATAGATATTTTGGGTCCTATATTAACCCATCTGATCAACACAATTTTAACACAAGCTGTGATACCAGATGAACTCAAATGTAGTATTATCAGACCTATTTACAAAAATGGGAAACATACTGATATAGAAAACTATAGACCGATTAGTATATTACCCGCTCTAGAAAAGATTCTTGAAAAATACATGTCTTTAAAACTAACCAAATACTTGGAGTGCTTTTCTTTAATAGATCCTAATCAATTTGGTTTTCAAAAAAAAAAGTACTGAAATGTTACTTCAGGATTTTTCTAACTATATAAATAATGAACTGAATAATAAAAGACATGTTTTGGTACTGTTTATAGACAATTCAAAGGCATTTGATACTATAGACCCGATGAAATTGTTAAATATTTTGGAGGCAATAGGGGTAAGAGGAAACTTTCTCAAACTATTCAAAAACTTCCTAACCAACCGCCAAATCCAGGTAAAAATATCAGACAAATTTAGTAAAAGAAGAAATGTCAAAACAGGAGTTCCACAAGGGTCAATTTTAGGTCCAACGCTCTATATTATCTTTGTATCACTTATGAACAAAATATTCTCGTTTGTTAAACATTATGTATATGCTGATGATACAGCACTTATAATATCCCATGAAAATTTGGATACTGCAATAAAATTGTTACAGGTAGACTTTATTTCTTTATTAAAATGGTCACATGACTCTGGTCTAATAATCAATGCTAAAAAAACGAAATTGATGCATATAAGATCCCCGCATGCAAGGTACAGAGAGGCACCTGTAATCATATCCCATTCATTTAATTGCATTCACAATAATACCAAACAGCCCTGCGCGTGTACAAGTATCGAATTAGTCAACCAGTACGTGTATCTAGGTGTTACGGTGGATTGTAATATGAAATGGGACGTACAAATTTCCAACCTCTGTAAGCGACTTCGAGCCATTGTAGGAAGACTCCACAAGATAAAATTATACGTGCCTATAAAAACTATGAAACTAATTTATTTGTCTCTAGCAGAATCGACTATAAGGTATGGTATAACTTCTTGGGGACACTCCTGTAAGACCAACATAAAACATTTACAGCTGATTCAAAACGCCATGGTAAAATTGTTAGTAAGTAAAACAGTTTTTAACCAAAGGCGAGACATTGATATCATGTACAAATCAATTAATGTATTACCTGTTCGTGGTATTTTGTGGCATAAAATTCTACTGCAACATATATCTGAAAGTCCGTATAGGCAGTGGTGGATCATGTACACAATACACGTTTCACACAAAATATAGGAATGATAGTGCCAATATTTCAAAATAAATATGGTCAACGAACCCTTGAATACATTGTACCATTTATATTTAACAAATTGCCGTACGAATTTAAAAACAATTGTCCTATGATGAAATTCTCACTGATGTTAAAGTGTTGGCTTTTGGAAAGTAACCTTGTGTATTGATGGTAACAAATATGACGGTCTCCATGGTTGTATAGCTCCTAGATATCTGGTGTACTTACTGTTACGGTGTTACTATTATATTTAAGTCTACCCTCATTGTAACCAACCTGTACTGCTGTTTTATGTATATATCTTTTAAATTTTTATTTCTTAATCTATTTAATACTTACAGATGCTTTGATATTTCTGATATTTACGTAATAGTTATATTTTTGTAATATGAATGTTTTTATAATGTTGATATTTTTAAAAGTATTGATGTTTTTATAATATTGATATTTTTATAATATTGATACTTTTATAATATTGGTACTTTTATAATTTTGATATTTTTTATGATATTGACATTTTTATAACATTATTTAAATCGGTGTTATAAGATTGGACTCTAGTATCTCAATAACAAATCTGTAATGCTTTTACCATTATTTTTTCTCTTTAATTTTTTTTTTCTCAACTTATGTACAGCACAAGATGCATGCGCCTAAATATAATAATTTTTGCCCTACATTTGTATGATGATTGTAATTTATTGTTGTATTATATTATATTGTTGAAATAAACTCCTGCTGACAAGCTACTTGCAGTGGCTTAGCGGGTATAAGTTCCCACTGTATATAATTAATATTATACAATAAAAAAAAAATAAAAAATAAAAATCTACATGTTTTATATATATAATATATAATATTTCCATACAAATCAAAAACCTAAATACGCGCGAACGAGACCCGTGACGTCAGGTGTTCAGAATGCAATGGTACCAATATAACAGGATGTTTTGATGAGACATACTTTTTCACTTTTAAATAATGATTTATAACTTCTACATATAATTAAACATGTATATTCTGAATAGCCGTTCGCTGATCGAATATTTTTCACTGGAGTTCCTTATTATGTTTTTTTTTTACGTTTTAGTGATTATTTTTCTCTTGTTTAGTAGGTACTTACACAAATCAATATATTAAGTACTTACTTTTATAAGTTATATGTGTTTAATCGAACGATTTGAATTTTTTTTTAATGGATCTTGATGTTTCTATAACGAATTGAATACCATAATGTTTTTTTTAGCATTGCACGAATCACTTAGGTAACAATTTTATCAACGTTTATCAGATTTACCGAGTGGAATCGTTTTGTAAGTGCAAAGAAAGTAGTGGATTTGCTACTCTGTTTTTTATTAGGTTCTCTTAACAGTGAAATGTTTGACCTGAAAGTCAAAATTAGTAGTTATTATTTACCATTATACAAAATTAGTTCTGCATTTGGTATTTATAAAAAAATCTATTATGTTTATCAAGCGGTTGTTGAGAATGCAGATGTGTTTCTGGAAATTTCCATTATTAACGGCCAGCACTCAAAGATACAGATTTTGTAGTCTTCTAACGCAATAAATTCTACGAATAACTTATCTTTTTTTTTTTTTTTTTTATATGAATACCTCACAAGAGTCCCAACTGCTCCCAACCGTCTGGAGCCAGTGAGACTATGGCATTCCCAATTGGGGAATGTTGTGAGGCTGAAGGTATTGGGGAGGGGAAGGAGAAGGGGAAGAGGAAGGATGGGAATACCTGGCTATTCAGATCTGGTCACCAAACACGGCTAAAAGCCATTTCAAGCAACGTTTCAATTCTGAATGGTGGTCTTTCACCAGGGTGATACTGGGAGTATCTTCCACTCTGGAACGTGCGCAAATATACTACATATTATTTTTAAATGAATTAATTGTGAAACAACACAAATTAATTAAATAAAAATTACTTGCGCACGCCGGGATTTGAACCCGCGACCTTCGGATTCGTAGTCGAGAGCCTTACCCCTCGACCATGGAGGCCGTCTATCCGGTATCTGTATATTCTATACAGGTAGTTAAAAAAATGGGTAAATATTTCAAGTTGAAAAACTCATCATTTAAAAAAAAGGAAAAATGCTTTCAAATTCATAAAAATAAATAAAAAATATTTGCGTATGCGGAAATAAAAGCATAGGTTCTAGGTTCTTAGTTTGAGTTTTTTTTTCTTTCTTAAAAAACCCAAATTAAGAACCTTACAACCTATGTTTTAAATATCCTTTTTATGCTGTTTGCACTTTTGACAAATGTCATTTCATACTAACATTAAAAATAGCGTCAATTCAATATTTACGCGTTTTTTTTATATAAAGTAATTAAAAAATGAAGTGCATTATTTTGTATTTCAGCATATGCAAATATTTTTATTTATTTTTTATGTATATAAAAGTATTTTTCTTTTTAAAAAATTCTCAGTTTTTCTACTAAGTCCCAACTGAAAATAATTACCAAAAATGTGTAAGGTTTCTAGTGAAGAACGATGATAAGACTGAAAGATGTTCTATATGAAATACGTGCTGAAATTTTAGTTAAAACTTTTGAAAGTGCCTTCACTGGTTTTCAAACTGCACCTTTTGCATACATTTTGGTATGTTTTTCATAGAATGTAAAAGATTACAGTTTGACGATTTTTGTCACTGGAAACCTTAAACATTTTCCTTACTACACTTATAGAATGTAATGATAAATCATTTCTAGTGTCGCTTGAGTTAGCAGACTACAAGGTGATGTTCAGTGCCATTTTTTTAATACTGAATCTATCCATTCTTTTTCATTTTAAGAAACTGACTGTACCTATTTAATTTTTTCGTAATATAAATGTGAAATAAAAATATTAATTTGCCTCTAGTACTCGATTTATTCGATCGTATCATGATTTCCTCGGACGTCCACGACTTCAAATATTTACTTTGGCGTAATTATTTTTCTGACAAGCAACATTTTCCGCTTATAATGATAGAAGTTTGGGAGGATTCAAATTTGGTTAGGTTTTTCGGTTCCCGGTATTGTTTTTTTTTTGTTTATATTAAATATTTATTACCTATTGAAAAATGGCGACAATCAAAAGTGGAGAAAAATCCCCGCACGGTGCTGTTTTTTTTTGTTCATTTTCTCCACACAGGATGCCCTGAGGAAAATAATTTCCCTCAGGTCCTAATTCATCTTTGGGGATCCTCTGTGGAGGGTTTTTTTAAGGAAAGTATAGAGAGGAAGTTTTGATGAGTGTGTACGAATCTGAACGTATTAATCCACCCCTCCCACTGTAAGAGATAGTCCGGTCGCGAGGTCAAGAGGTCTCCCTCAACCGGCCTCACCCGATCCGGCACACCGGGTAACTGGAGGGCAGACGCATCCGTCTCTAAGACCTGGACAAACCTCACCATATGAACCCGGGCACCCCTGCTAAATCACCAAACGTTGCGAAGGGTGACCTATGGCAGAGGTGTTGGTTATCCGATTAACGGTTACCGGAGTGGCAGTGCCCATACCCGCCTCCCAAAATCCCTCATGTACCATGAATCCATCCACGCTTTATTATTTTTATTTCGATTACCTACTAACTTATTCGAACGTATAAAATCTGTAATTTCTTGATTTGGATCAAATGTAAGATTCCGTAAATAATTCAGTACATTTACATAATGTCTTAACACACCGTTAAGAAAACAACGTAATAAACGGAATATAATTTCTCTTAAAAAATGACGTGAAGCCAACACTGTTTATTATCAGAGAGGTGTATTCCCGTGTGAGTAATTAATAATCTCCTGGTTGATTTCCTATTAAGACCATTTTTAAAACATTATTCAATGGCATGACGTGATTGACTGACTGAATGAGAGTAAATGGGAGGATCGTGCTAGAATCAATCTTTTTTAGAAACTTTATAGATATGGATTTGATTTGTTAACATGCGATTTGGCAACGCTTAAAATCTGACTCATAAATTCACCGGTGATCTGGGCGAACAGGACATCTCTGGGGCAGAAGGAATGTTCTTTGATTACTCCAATAATTGATATCAAATACCGTAGAAATATGACAATACCTCCAACTCCTGACATTCCCCATACATTGAGGTGGCAAATGTTACACTAGCGCCTCTAGTGGCCCGCGTTGACGAAATTAGGTTCTTCCACACATTTTACTAGATTTTCTGTGAAATTTATTAATAAATTATAGATATCGAAAATTCAAAAAATTATGTTTAAGTGACCTACATATTATTTCACTCCTTTTTAAATCATACAGGGAAAATATTAAAGAAGCTATTAGGTTTGCACTAATAGTTTAAATTCATTATTATTTTTTGAATTTTCGATTTCAATCATTTATTAGGAATATTTTTCACAGAAAATCTATTAAAATACATAAAAAAGCCAATTCGTACAACTCGCTAGAGGGTGCTAGTGTAGCAAATTACCATCAAATGTCAGGAGCTGCGAGTATTGTCATTTTAGAGTATTTGGTACTTAATTATAATGCAACGGTTACCCAGTGAGACACATTCAGCCGTAAAAAAATTGTTTTTATAAACAATAATTATTAGCCTGAAACACTCATCCAAATTGAAAAAAACCTTTACGAGCAAAGATAAATTTCGCCGACAGGACTCGAACCTGCACCCTTCTGATTGCCGGTCAGATGCTCTACCATTGAGCTACGTCGGCTTATCGCAAACCGGCCAAGTTAATCAATATATACTAGTGTTTCATTCAATAATTACTGGTTTTTATTATATTTCACCTGTAAACAACCAACTTTATTAGTATGAGAAAGGCTTGTAACAGCTAAATCCCTCAAATAGATGGCGTCGAGACAAATTATGTCTACATTTTATTGGTGAAAATTGCTTTGATAAAGTTGGTTGTTTACAGGTGAAATATAATAAAAAAACAGTAATTATTGAATGAAACACTAGTATATATTGATTAACTTCCCGGGTTTGCGATAAGCCGACGTAGCTCAATGGTAGAGCATCTGACCGGCAATCAGAAGGATGCGGGTTCGAGTCCCGTCGGCGACATTTATCTTTGCTCGTAAAGGTTTTTTTCAATTTGGATGAGTGTTTCAGGCTAATAATTATTGTTTATAAAAATAATTGTTACCCTTTACGCTATGCACAAAAATCTTGTCTTAAGTTTTTAAGAACTTTAGTTTATCAATTAGTAAAAAAATTGGTCCAGAGTTAATAACAAAAAAGTATGGATGGAAACAATGTATAAATGTAGTTGAAAAAAGAAGTGTGTTACAGAGAAGAGTTGTGTGGCGTTCTTTTTTTTTATTATCTTTAAATACGATTTCTTTGTTTTACCGCCCAACCAAATAGCTGGAGTCGGGGCAGTGGCTTTCTCTAATAAGCGGTGGTGCAGTGAACTCCCAAACAAAAACTGCAGCGAACAAGACTCACTTGAACTATAATATTACTACAGTTTGAACAGCGCGCTACTACTCCATTAGTACCCATTTGCTGGTACAAATTTCTAAACAGCACACCTGATCCCGGAACGCACATATGCAGCTAAAAAACCTATGGAATATTTCATACAACATAAAGAACATGCGTCGTTCAAAGTTAATATTGCTTTAGTATATTAAAGTTTCTGTTATTTGTAATTTGTGATGGAATTCGATTTTAGTACGACTTTTTTTGTTCTTAATATTAAACAAAAAAGTCATATTAAACGTTTTTGCATTATAAGAAACACATATTTTTTATTGTTATCTGCTTTTTAAATTTATTTTTGTGGCAAAAGTCACTGATAGAACTTATGATTTTTCTTGTATTAACTAATACTCGTGACCGTCTTAAAACAATATTATTTTTTAAAATATTTAATACCTCCCCTTTTCACACAAATTTTTGAAATAAAGTGACTCCTTAATATATAATATTCGATGAAGAAGAAAATCTGCTCATAGAAAGCCGATAATCTTTTTTTTTTAAATCGCTTGTTGATCTCTCAATGATTTAAACTACGAACCGCCACTGGTCAGAGGCATCCCCAATTCGAAGATTCTTATGAATAACCATTTCAAAATTACAATAAAAAACACATAAATTTGTTGTAGACCACTTTTATTTTATCAAAACTCTACCGGTTTCGGAAGCACCCTTCCTTCATCAGGAGAATATTAAAACTAACTTATGATATAGAATATTGACAAGACATATAAATTTTAGGTGTTGGAGTGGGGGGTAAGCAAATGGGTAGGGGTAATTGTAGGATTTCCGGAAAGGAAACAGCGATTTATTGGAAAAATATTCAGAATGGGACTAAAAGATAAGTTAATTTGGTTATTGAAAATACTAGCATTATTATTATTATTAATTCCAAATTAACTTATTTTTATTCTGAATATTTTTACAATAAATTTATGCGTTTTTTTATTGTAAATTATGGCGAGCCACAAAGTTAATGCTTTTTACAAATATGCATTTCAAAATTATTTGAAAAGAATCTTTGTAATGATTTTGCAAACCGTGAATATCTATGATGTTTCCTTGAATTGCTAAATTGATAAATTGCTAATTTCTTGAATTGCTAAATAATCATTTTGCATAGTGAAATATCTCAGAGATCGATGAGTTTGTTAATGATGTTCCCAAACCAATATTTCGAAATGCTAATTTATCATTTGCATTGTGGAATTTTTCGAGAGAATTATTTGAAACATCACTCGATTATTAAATTATTTCGAAGGAGTCCACTGTCCATCACTAAAGAGGAATGTTTGGACGCCTGACCGCAAGAACCGCAAGAAGACAATTGTCCATTTTTTTTTCGCGTGAACATTGTAAATATTTTTAATTTTATAATGGTTGTTCCTATTTTTGGTGTTGATATATTCTTCAGTCGAGTGTAAGAAGTGATCGGTTTATATTGACTTTTCTTTGATGGTGTAAAGAATTCAAAACCAAACGAGGCCGCCTTTCTAAACGATTTTTAAGCATCATCAAGCAAAAAGTAACAAAAAGCACTTTTATTTCAACCGCGTGATAATCAAAGAGAGTTTTGAGTAGTGCCAATTCGTAAGTGAAATTAATAATTATATATAGTATGTAATAAACTGTAAAGCCAATAAACGTTCACGACCATTGCCGCCTATGGCATTATTGGGTGTTGGAACATTCATAAATTGGCGGTCGTACAAAGTAGATACATACCTAAACGCCGCAATCCATTGAATAGATGGAAGTGATTCTTATTATAATATGTGCAGACTTTTCTAATGGTAAAATCATCAACATCGTAATAATTAGGAACTCCAGTCCAATTTTTTTTTCAATAATAACGTTCAAACTTAAATACCAGCATATTTCGTTTTTTTTTTCATACTTAAAATAATTTTCAAAGTTTTAATTTTTCAAAGCCTACCAAAACGCTCGAAATCTATGGCCGGTCGGTTTTGATCAGTTTTGAGGTTATAATGTCAAATGTCAAAACAAGGATGAGCTTTACCGTACATCATTTTATATTCTACTCATAGTAAACCATAACTGAACATAAGTAATGAAATTATGTACCTTTTTAGAAACTTCGACTCAAATAATAATAATAGTATTTAGCATTAGTATTAAAAATATAATCCGTATTGATAATTGGTTTGCTCATGAATACTCTAATTTATATCACTAATAATATATATTTTTATTTATTTTGAACAACAATTATAGAGCTTGAAATCACCCAAATTAAGTTTATATTTCGCCAAAACTAAAAAAAAAATACATATTTAAATTACAAAACAGTGAAAAATACAAATTTCCATTCTAACCCAAAAACAGAACACACACGTGACGTCAGATGTTCCAAATCCAATGGTACCAACTTAAGGGTCCAGTATAAGACCGCGTATTCACCGCCGTTAGGAATTTTAGGCCTCAAACTTAAAACCACGGACCACCGCGATCCGGCAGCAGGATTGGGGAAATGTGGATAATGTAGACCACGGTGGATTAAAAAAAATGTTCAGCGTATTGATGCAATACGAAACAAAAAACATTTGCTCTATATTTTTTTCGTTTATTCGCTGTATAAAAATAAATAAATAGAAGCTTGACAGACTTAACTTAGCATCTGTTGGTAATAGGATAGGGTAACTGATGAGAATATGTTTTTTTCAATTTATATATAATATATTAATTATTGTCAGTAGCCATACAAAGTGCCTCCCTTTTACAAAAGATTTGTTTTGTTACTATTTACATATTTGTTTCTTCACAGCATAATCTTTTTTTTTAGCTTCGGAAATATTATAGAAATGGGTAACGTGGACCAACTGCTCAGAAATACTTATAAGCACAGCTTTTTGACACAGGGAATTATTTTCATGAATTTTGAATCAAGGAATCCGTTTTTCGATTGTCCACTAGGGGATTCAAGGTGGTTGAAATGAATTGGATGCTTTTTTATATGGCTATTCTATTAGTGGCTTTGGTTTTTATTAATGGTTAAGTAATTCTACTATTACATTTGAATTGGGAACCAAGATGGAGGATGTGAATTAGATCCCGTTTATTAATCGGGAATAAGAATTATTTGTCTTTTGATAATTTTTGGGATTTAGAAACGCCCTTCAATATTGTATACTAAACAGCAGTAAAAATATAACATAGGTAGATAACGATGATTTAAAACCCACTCCAGACGCACACAATAAGCTTGAATACAATTCACCAAGTCAATGAAGGCAATAAGAAAAACTGATATTTTGCCGGTGAATAATACCTATAACAGGGAGTATTTTCACAAAAGTCTCCTATCTTCCCCTTGCCCCTCCCCCAAGCAAAGTAGACCAAATATGCTATAATTTGAAATCAAATACGTTTCTAACGACTTAATAATGTCCGAGATACAGCGGTTCTAAATTATTCAAATTTTTTGTAAGTTGTCATTCTTCGCTATTTTTTAGTGTTTTGGTCAATTTTGACAGTGAAGGAGTAATTTTTCGGTAAAGGTTAATTCTATTGTTTTTAAAGTAGACTAAAGATGGTACAATTTGAAAACAAATTGGTCTCCAAGGACCTAATATCGTCCGAAATACAGGTGTTCTAAATAAAGAAAAACATTGTATGTTATTATGATAACATAGAATATTTTTCTTCATTTCAAATTGTAGAATCTTTAGCCTGCTTTAAAAAATATTAATTAACCTTCACCGAAAAATTACCCCTTCACTGTCAAAATTGGTTAAACACTAAAAAAAAATAGCGAGAAATAAAAAAAAACAAACTTCGCTATTTTAAAAAAAATTATTAATTAAGAGGTAATTTTTCGGTGAAGGTTAATTAATATTTTTTAAAGTAGGATAAAGATTCTACAATTTGAAATGAAGAAAAACATTTTTTGTTATCATTCTTCGCATTTGATTTCAGTTCACTTCCAAACACTTTAATTCCGATTTTGAACCAAATCGGTAGAGAACTCAAAATTAAAAATGACCATCGAAATTACTCAGGTTGACATTAAATTTGACTTCAGCACCCCCTAACATGACTTACGCCGCTTTCTAACCAAATCGGTGTGAATATCTAGAAATTCAAAATAGCCGCTAAAACTATGGATTTTGATAGGCACAGATCGGCATACATATACATGCAGTCAGGGGCGTCAAGATTGTAAATTATATGGGCACAAAAAATGTTAAGATTTTAAAAATAATTCGTTCATTCATTAGTTTTGCTGTTGACCGCCTGCAAAGATCTAATCTTGTAGATCTGTACCACGTCCGTCAGTTTTTTTCCAGTGCGCAGGTCTTTTATGTTGTGCCGTATAATAAATTAATCACTTTTTGGACCATCTTAAAGAACGTTGCAAAGAAATGTGATTATAACAAAAAAAAATCGAAAATACGTAATTTCTACATTCCGGTGGCAGTTTAACACCTCTCTTCCCAGCTATTCGTCATAAAACAGACAGAAATATCGAATTTCAAATCGACGTCCGCTCGCTCTGAAGGACTTCTCACAACTGATTTACTCCGGCGAAATAAAACGTTTTATCAACAATCGCGCGGGCCAGAAATTGTCATACGTTTTTTGTATGACGGAACTGAATTTAAAAATTCCTGAACTTTGAGGGAATTACAGTGAAAATCTAGATTTACTGAATTATTTTTAATAAACGCTTTTTGTTCTTAATCTTATTTACTCTGAGATTGTGGAAGGATTTTGATTAAATATGTTTGTAATGGGTGCAGTTAACATAACGGCGAAGGCACTGTCGAGCGTTTTACTTAAAATTACTGTAGGTATTTCATATATAATATAAAAGGTTACAGTTTAAGAATTTACGTCACTGAAAACCTTAGACTATTTCGTAACTTTCTGTTAAGAATTTGCAGATAAATTATGTGTTGTATTGCTTACGTTAGCATACTGCGAAGTGACGTTTAGCGCCTTATTTGAGTCTTCCCCCTTAACACGGTATTTTGATGGAACGATTTTTTTAATAACTTTTAAATAACGATTTATAAATTCTACGTACTATGTGTATAATAGAAATTATATGTTCATAATCGGCGTTTGCTGATCTATATGAATATATATTTTTAAAGCTATTATATTTTTCATCGGAGTTCCTTATTCGCCATCTCGTAGAGTCAGAAGATGCTCGTGAAGCTCTTGGTACCCCTCGAAGTCCTGTAGTTTTTGTTTTAATTCTTCTGCTTTTAATTCATTTCTTTGTATAAGGTTACGCAATACTTCAATCGGTAAAGAATTTTACCAGCAATGAATTTCTTCCTCTGGATTTTGCGTATCATTGGCAAATCAGAAATCTTATCGGATTATATGTTTAGATTATATTATCAATTGGCCAGCGGAGTCCATTTTCCTTTTTAAAAAATCAAAAAAAAATACTTATTAGGTACTACTGTAGTAACAATTTATTTTTTTTGTAACTTTTATCCACTTATTTTTTTTCTACCGGGCCGGTTTCACCCTATCACGAGCATCGTCAGACTGGCATAATTAGAAATAAATCTATGATATATATAGCTTCGATATCAGGAGTGAGTTCCGTTGATTTCGAATATTGTTTTTATTTATGACTTGAAATTTGTTTTATTGCTGACGGTAGTGTTTTACTATTATGTTTTTTTTTCAAATTGCTTTCGGGTTGGTTTATTAACCCCTGGAAGACGGATTGCGTTGCGTTTGTTTACTGGATCTATGGGTTTTAAAAAATTATGTAATGTCATTCGTGTCAGTTTTTATTTGAACAGATAGTTATTTCTGGTTTTGTTTTTTTCCCTGTGATTTCCGTCTTGTTTGCTACAATGAATTTTATAGCGGTTTTTGTCCTGTAGTTAGATGAACTACGGGTAGCCAGGTACATTTTAATGGGTCGATTTTTAAAACGTTTTATTACATTATAATAGGTACACACCAGGGTAATATCCTTCTTAGAGTTCGCCTTGGATGTCTGCGACAAAATTCCCGGTTATATTTTACACTGGTATTTTATTATGTGTTTCCTATTTACATTTATATGTTAGATACTACTATAGTAGCTATATAGTAGTTACAAAAACATTGAATTTGTATTGGAATAACTTATTGAAGTTTATTAAACCTCATTGTAATGTTTTTAATCATTGAAGAATACAAATAAAATATGAAATAAAAAAGAGGCATAAAAAAGGTAACGGTCGTATTTGGGACTCGATGCCAGGAACTCTCGGCCTATCCGGGACCAGGGCTCTATCCAACTGAGCTAGTGCCACATTTTTGCTTTTCGTCAATTTTATCGATGCCATAGTTTTTTTTTTTTTTTAATTTTTAAGAACTTTTAATATCATCTTCAATCAATTCGTGGATAGACCAAGAGGTCCTGGGTTAAATAAAAAAATAAAATAAAAACATTTCTTTAACCATACCACTAATGTAATATTATGATTATATTAAAAAATATATGTAATCCGTTATTTATTTTACCGACAGGTTGTTTGATCTACAAGATGTGATCAAGGGACGTTTTAAGGTTAGAGCAAATTTTCATTGGGTTTTCAGCTTATGCAGGAAATCTTAAAAATTGATATTGCCTGACATTTATTGACAAATCCATTTTATTATAATTGCCAGAACCGAAGTTAATCAAAATTGTTTCAATCTAACGCAATCTTAGAGCCGAGCTAAAAAAACAATGTTGAATAGTTATTCGAGCAAGAAAGTACTTCTATCATCTCACAAAGAAAAACGTTCTCTTTGCTAATCTTTGGCGTCGGTTACTTCACACAAAATTAGATACTTATTTTAATAATAGAAATTCGTAAGAAGCCAGTTTCATCTCCGAAATATTAACCCATAATTGTATGAAAAATCACAAAGCCTTTCCCCTATGTAGTATTTTATATTTAGCAAAAATTTTATATTTAGCACAGAATATATTTAGCAAAAATATATTCTGTGAAAAAATGTGTGAAATTTTAAAGATTATTTTTTTCTGGTTGTGGTTGTCGCACTAAAATTTTTATAATTATTAATTTTAAAAACTATTTAAATTAGCAAATTCCTAAAGGGTTCGAATTTTGGTTACAAAATCTATACCATTTCAGTCACGGTGACGACTGAAATAGAGTAGCTTTTGTATAGGTCAGGGGTCGGCAACCTGCGGCTCGCGAGCCACATGCGGCTCTTTGGATGTGAAGCTGCGGCTCTTTAGTTCCGTACGCAATGCAATTATTGTTGGCAAGAAAAAAAATTGTGGCTCTTTAAAAACTTTTAAATTTTGTAAATTGTAATTTTGGACTCTTCCGACTCAAAAGGTTGCCGACCCCTGGTATAGGTTTTGTAAATACGCACCCGGGACTGCCAGGTGTGACGTCACAGACGCCCTTCGCTCGAACATAAACATACATAGCGTTTTGGCGGCATATAAAAAATGGCTACTTTTAAATCGCCGTAGAAAATTTATTCGTCGACATAAAAATGTAATAAAAGTGCCGTTAAATTCGTAATTTTTTTTCGAACAAAAAGGGAGTGAAAATACTCTATTATAATTATATTTGTTAAAACAATATTAAAACATTTTCCACGTAAATTTTTTTTTATAATGACAGAAGGAGAGGCATAAAAGTCAGATTACATAAATAAGTATGTACACATGCTGTTATTAATTCGGTTTATTTTCAAGGAATGTGAACATTGAAAGCAAGGTTCAGTTTCAAAATCAACGGATGAAGAATTTGAAGCAAATGTAGCAATAAACCAAGGATGGATCTGTGGCTCAAGCATGCGTGTCTTTTGAAATCGTAATGGATAAATAATAACACGGCTTACGATATTGTAGACGATAACGATATGTTATGCGATTATGATGATTACCGATTACCCTAATTAGTCTATCAATAATTAAATATTTAATAAAAAGATCTCATCATGATGATTACCCCCAGCGACGTAATTTTAATCAGATTTTTAAGCGCTAGCATTTTTTAACATCGAATTAAAAAATATATTAATAAATTATTACAATTATTGTTGCATGACTAACTTTCCTGTTGTTTCGTTGGTATTTTAATATTTAGTTATGTAATATTATTAAACTGTAAATTTTTAGTGGAAGTCTGTTATTTTCGACAGGACCATTTTTACCTTCGCTGTGGGCATCTTCAGAGAGTTTAATTTTAAATTGTAATATCTATGAATAATATCGTAGATTTTGACGTGATTTTTCACAACACTGGATCCGGGGGTAATTATTAGCAGTGATTTTAACTAAATACTGTTATATAATGAATGAAAGGTGGGGTTGTGGGAAGGAGATGGGAAGGAGGAAGGTTGGGACAGAGCGGTTACGGGAGACGATTCCTTCGTATAGACTTACCCTGGCGGTGGTGTCTTGACAGGGAGCTCGGCTCTGGACATTCAACTAGCTCAGTTTCGGCAGGCCAAGAATCTCCTCTGCAGGGTCGTAGGCCGACAGGCAGTCTTATAATTGGGGTCGGGGGACTCTATTACTACGCCAAATGATGCTATTATATGCTTTCAGACTCAGACTGAAGGGTTTATTTCAGCTCAGCAGAAGGTACATACATGGTAAGTTATGCTACAATAATCAAAAGCTAACCTAACCTCAAATGGAAGTTATGGGTGATTATTCTCTCTGATATTCTCCAAACGGGCATGATTAACAGGGGTGGTCTAAAAGAATTACAACACAAAGGGGAATATAAATTAGGCTTACGATTACTTTGTGGCGGCAGACGGATGGAGGGAACAGGTATCCGGAACAGACATCGTTATCGCAGAATTTAAAAGTAGTAGGCGAGACATCATGTTTTGGTGCTCGGTAGAAAGGATAAATTCGATTAACACGCTGGGTATTGATTCGCCATGCTTGTGCTAGCGTCGCAATTTGCAGCCGCAGCCAAAAATGGCCAGGTGGCGAGCTCTACGAGCCGGGTGAGAAGGAAGTGATTCGGAAGCCGGGTGGGAAGGAAGTGCCGGAGCGTGGGCGTGCAAGCTGCCGTTGTGGCAAACGTGGCGCTGGCGTCGTTTTACCGTTATTATTCACGAATAGCTAGAGTCGTCGTAGGATCCTTCTGTCGTTACATAACAATACATACATACATCTTCTTCACCGTGTTCTATTCGGGTTGGGGAACCATTACATCGTCAAGGCGTCTCCAGACGTCCCTGTCCTACCCTACTTCAGCGTCCTCCGTCCATAGCAGGCCCAGCAGTGTTGATTCTAAATTATTTAAGCTTTTCTTCTGAAACATGTAGATCTTTATTTATTAAAAACAGTGGTGTAAATAAAGTTCTTCTTATTAATTATATTAATAATGATGCCACGAAATAATTTCGTAGTAAAAAACTCCAATATCTTGGTCACATAAGACTTTATTTATTTTATTATAATTTTATGATTTATTGCTCTTTGCTTTCAGTCATACGTTTTATTTTAGTAACGGCTTAACGGTCAGCACCCAAAAATACGCATTTTGTTCAATGCTAACTAAAGAAACACTACGAATGATTTATATGTAAATTCTCTGCGGTTAATTAGTTAAATGTATAAGGTTTCAAAAGACAATAATCCTCAAACTGTAATCTTTTAAATTCTGTCTGAAATATGTGCTGGAATTTTAGATAAAACGTACAAAATTGCTTTTACTGGTTTTCAAAATGCACTTTTTTTTCATAGAATTTAAGGATTGCAGTTTGTGGATTTTTGTCTTTTGAAACCTTGTACATTTCCCTAACTAAATTTATTGAATTTACAGATAAATCATGTATGGTATTGCTTGAGTTATCAACTTGCCAAGTGATGTTTAGGGTCATTTTTGAGTACCGGCCCTTAAAGAGGGTTGAAATTGAATATTTAAGTTATATGACGTTTAGGTGTAGATCTACTTTGGTAAAGGTTGAATTTCTTTAATTTGTAATGGCTACTTATTTGGGTATTATATACTTCAACGTTGCAATTTCCCTCAATTTCATTGTCTTCGACAGAATTTGCATTGTGTTATGCGTTTTTAACCCCCCCCCTCCCTCAACCCCTTCATGCTATTTGTAAACATTAACTCCACACAAGAGGCGCAGGGAAAAAATATTTCCCTAAGGGCCTATGTCATCTTTTGAGATGCCGTAGAAGATATTTTAAAAGAAGTTCTGGAAAGAGAAAAGGTACGAGGAGTGGGTAGCAATCTGTGGGTCAGTGTGCCCACGAACGATGGACGGATTAATCCATCCCTCCCACTGAGGTGCAAGGGGATGGGTCGAGAGAAAGCGGCTGGAGGTCAAGGGATCTCACTCAACAGGTCTCTCCAGATTCGGCCCACCATGTAGCTGGTGACCAGACACATCCGCCGCCATGACCTGGTAAAACCTCACCCTATGAACACGGGTACCCCTGCTAAGTCACCTCCGTAGTGAACCACTTGGGGTGATCTATGGCAGAGGTGTTGGTTATCCAATGAATGGCCCCAGGCGGCAGTGGTTGTACACGTACACATATCCCAAATTGAAAGGGTTGAAAATGTTAGGAATGTCTTTGTGTTATTTAGGTAGGTACTATTAATCCTGTTTTATGATTGTCCATGAAATTCACTGCCATCATTAAATGTAACTTAATAAATCAACTCGTAAACGACTTTTATAAACCGAAATGGAATGGTAACCGAACAGCTGCTCTAGAATGTTTCATTTAAACAAGTGACCCAGGCTTGACGGTCTTCGCGGTGGAGTGGTTACGATTCCTGGCTACGAATCTGGAGGTCGCGAGTTCAAATCGTTAAATGATTAAATTGTGCTATTTCACAATTTATTAATTATAATAATATGTAGTGTATTTGCTGCACGTTGAGTGGTAGAACTGCCAGTATAGCCCTACTGAAAGACCACCATTCAGAATCGAAATGTTGCTTGAAATGGCTTTAGCCGTGTTTGATAATCAGATTTGAATCGCCAGATACTTCTCCACCCTCCACTTCATCATCTCCTTCCCCTTATCAATACCTTCAACCTCACAACATACGCCAATTGGGGATGCCATAGTCTCGCTGGCCCCATATGTCTGGGAACAGCTGGGATACCCACGTACCCAAAAAAGATGAGGAATCAGCGATTACCTATACCTACTAATCATTTTCTTTATTGAACATTTTCAACAATAATTACAAAGCATATTGAAAACACTTCGTTTCCATGTTGTATTTTTAAATAATATATATTGTCCTCATTTATAATTGCGCAACCAATTACCAAAGCACGAATTGTTATTTAACACGACCGCCTATTGTTTAGCAGTTTTATGCAATTTAGCGACATCATCATGATGATAATAATTGCGAATAGAGCCCATAGCCATAGCCAGGCAGATATTGACACTTCCTGTGATGAAGTGGCCGGATTAATCAGAAAGCGTGTCTCTCTGATGGGCGGCAAAAGGATGAGCAATAATTTTTATTTGTGTCAACCAGTTTTGCAGTGTGCTGCTTGGTTTTGGGCAATCGAATGTGTTGATGATGTGTTCAAATATGTTTTTTTTCCCTGGAATGGTGAAGATTTCTTCGGAAATTGATCAAGAAATCAAGTTTTTCAATGAGAAAAGCCAAAAAAATTAGTATGGACATTTTTATTTTTCGATTTTAAATATGCATTTTTTTAGTTTTTGTGAAATTTTAACATAATTTTCGTAACTTTAGGCTGTATAATTGTTGTTCAATATAAAAAAACTATTATTAATTAAAGAAATTAGAGTAGTCATGAGAAAACCAATTATGAATATGGGTATTACGATAATTTTAATGCTCAATAATATTATTATTCTTTGAGTTAAAGTTTCTAAGAAGGTACATAATTTTGTTCAGAATAAAATAAAATAAAAAGAACATTTTTCTGGTAGCATATTTGTTCCCTAATTCTAGGGAAATTTCCCATGACATCACATCACTGTTTGCGCCGCCGTGCAACGATTTCCATTTCGAATTCTATCCGTGAAAATGTTGCCCTGTGCAGATTTGCGATTAGCAGATCAACCATAGATAAACCTGTACGGAATTATTACCTACTTAATCCAGGGTCGCAACGCTCGGTTGTTTGACTGGGGCTCTGTATGTGAGGTCGTTTTAAATTAATTTAATATTAATTATGTGCCTTTTGAGTGAGCATTGCCATGGTTATTGAATACATTCACATAATATTATGAAAATAAACATACAAATAAGTATAATGCACTGATTCAATCTTTTGTTACCTATTATGCACAAATAACGAAATATAGTATTTGATCATTGAAGAAAATAATATTAGCAACTATTAGTGAAAATATGAAATTGATAAGGACACAGAATATAAAAAAAGGAATCAGTCGCATCTGGGAATCTAACCCAGGACCTCTGCCTTACCGGGAAAACCGCTCTACCGACTGAGCTAATGAGACCAGTTCGTTCAGAGACGCCATCTTCATCGATAGAATACCTAGACTTTTCAATATTATCCTCCATTAAATTCCATATTATTGGCTGCTATCTTTATGATGATTACAAATTTCTACCCGAATATCTGAACTTCAAAAAAGTATGAACGAATTATTTCTACCTAGTTTATAAATTATTGTTATAATAACTGTTTACATTATTTATTTATTTGTTATTAATGTTAATATTGACTTATTATTATTTTTTTCTGTTTCATTACATTCCTGTGTATTTTTGGCTTTGGTCCAGTATTTTTTCTTTTATTTTGTAGGTTAAGTGTGCAAAATTTCATCATGCTCGGAATAAAACTATAGATTTTTATGCAAAACAAACACACCGCCCGCCCGAGACATTCGTCTTTATATAATGTGTAACGTCGTGGACTCTACCAAAACCTTGTTCAGACTTTAGACTTATTGTTTTCTCAAATGTATATTACTGTCATTGCTTCATTCGTGTATCATGTGCGAGGTGTGTTCAAAAGAAAAGGTGAATTTTTAATTTTCGCGGGCTGTGTACATTCGATTATCGATTTTTTTTGTTATGTTGGTACACATATGTTTATCATATGTTAGCATTATCAACCATTTTGGATCAGTGGTTTGTTTTTGACAACTGGAAAGGTTAGTCACGTTTTTGTGTGTTCTTCGATTTTTTACTTTAGGTTCGTTTTCTGAGGCATCATCAGTCCGATTGAAGTGAAATTTTAGATTCGCTTTATTTTCTATGTCCTCATCAGCATTTCTTCAAAAAAATAAATTTTTATTCTTTTTAGAAAAAAATTGTTAATAATTGTTAATCCTATGGAGGAATTTCCTAGTTTTGGTTGGAACTTGATAGCCGTTTTCTGGAGCATCATCAGTCCGATTAAAGTGAAATTTTAGATTTGCTTTGTTTTCTATGTCCTTATCAGCATTTCTTAAAAAAATCGATGTTCAAAAAAATTTTTTTTACTAAAAAATCGAAGAAAAAACAAAACGTGACTAACCTTTCCAGTTGTCAAAAACAAACCACTGATCCAAAATGGCTGATAATGCTAACATATGATAAACATATGTGTACCAACATATCAAAAAAAAATCGATAGTCGAATGTACACAGCCCGCGAAAATTCAAAATTCACCTTTTCTTTTGAACACACCTCGTATGTGCCGTTATTTTGCTGTAGTTTTGTTTATCCCATTTTGTGTTGTGTATTTTGTATAATTTAACAAAAATAAATAAATTAAAAATATCCCTAATTTTAATTAATAACATTATCTTCCGGAACAAGATAATAATAGAGTGACTCAATGGCCGCCGGTCAGTTGCTTTATGCCGTTATGAGAAATACTTACGATCGTTAAGTTGCTCTATACTAGAAACTCTGACTGATGACATTTAGGTGTACCTATACTAAAATATTGGGCTTGTATCCTATTACCAGAAATATTACGCTACTTTAATTATGATAACGCCTTACCTAACGCTTGAGTAGTTTTATTTTTTATTGTTATCTTTTATGAGCCTTTAGAGTTATTTTGCCTTTATGTTGTATTGTTTTCCTTATATGCCTTTCATTGTTTTCTTTTGCCCTACTTTGTTATGTGTAAAGTCCCATGGGTTTATATAATAATGCATTAATAAGGAACTCCAGTCCATTTTTTTATTTGACGCTCATACTCAAATGCCAGTATATTTCGGTTTTTTTTCTAAAGTTAGTTTTCATAGTTAAAATAATTTTCAAAGTTTCAATTTTTCAAAGCCCGCCAAAACGGTCCAAATCTATGGCCGGTCGGTTTTGATCAGTTTTGAGGTTAAAATTTCAAATGTCAAAACAAGGATGAACTTACCCATAATTTTATATTCTATTCACAGTAAAGCATCATTATTATGTACATTTTTAGAAACTTTAACTCAAAGAATAATAATAGTATTGAGCATTCATATTTTCATAATATCGGTATTGATAATTTATTTAATTAATAATAGTTTTTAATATTGAAAAACAATTATAGAATTTAAAGTCTAAATTTCGCCATAACTAAAAAAAATACAAAACAAATGTGAAAAATCAAAATGTTCATACTAATCATTAAACAGAATGCACATGTGACGTCAAATGTTTCAAATGCAATGGTACTAACATAACAAGGTGTTTTGATGAGATGATTTTTTATTCCCTTTTAAATAACAATTTATAAATTCTACGTATAATTATTTATAATAAAAGTTGTATTTTCAGAATCGGCGTTTACTGATCTATATGAATACATATTTTTAAAGGCATTATATTTTTCACTGGAGTTCCTCATTACGCACTGTTCTTCACTGAATGTGCCTTTGTCTCTTCACTTGTATTGGTATATAATCTCCTTCTTGTTGGCTCGGGTTGTAAATTTAGTATAAATTAGATGTAAGATGAAGAATTATGAACTAGGCACCTAGTGTACTCTAGCAAAGATGTAAGAATAATGAGCCGAGGCACCAACTGTACCCTACTATGATGTAGGAGGAACGAGCCCGGGATTTAGGGAACATAAGGTTTATAAAGGAACTTACAAAGAATTTCCCCATTACCGTTGTCGGCATACTTAAGATGGTCTTGCAGATTTGAGGACAATATTTGCCATCCCAATGGATTTTAAATGTCAGGAGTTACGCGTATTGTCATATTTCTACGATATTTTAAAATACTGAGAATTAAATCAATTGACATTACTCAGTTGCAAAAAAAGGGAAGGAAAGATGAAGAAAATATTCAATTTAATATATTTTCAATAAATTAATAACACACAGGAGTCCAAACTGCTTCCAACTATTCAGATCCAATGCAACTATGGCATCCCCAACTGTAGTATGTTGTGAGGCTGAAGGGAGTGAGGAAGGGAAGAAGATGGGGAATACGAAGGTTGGGAAGTACTTCACTATTCAGATCTGGTCATCAAACACGGCTAAAGTCATTTCAAGTAACGCTTCGATTCTGAATGGTAGACCAGGGCGATACTGAGAGCATCTACTACTTTGGATTAATTCTGAACATCGATCTAAATATGTATATAGCACAGCCTCTAACACTACCAACTGTCAGATTTCACACAAAATCAGGGAGGCGAAATAACATCACCATAAAAATACTTGTTTTCTGTATAAGGCTGATGATATTGCGACAAGAAAAAAAAATGACTGGTTCAATTGAACGAAAATCTGTAATAGGTGCGCGCTATACACCGTTCAAGTTCGTTATACATCTACCGCACGGTGTAATGTGAATACTCCCTTCTGTGCCGTGCCTGCCACTCTACGTGTCTGCACTGCGCGGTGCCGGTAGATGCGAATAGACCTTTAGTCTGACGTTTTACCGGAAATTTCCTTTGGTCTTTTAGAAATAGCCGTTGGAGAAATTGTTAGGTGCTTTTAAGAGTTGTTGGTAATTGGGGTTTACATAACATCGCCGATTCGCCATTAAGTGCCCGGATGAAGGGAACAAAGCAACAATGGGCCGGCCGATTCAGCCGTCCGATAGCTGCAGCTTATTCTAATGTGCACTTCTCTTTTCATATTCAAATCAGGCCCATTGTTCGCGAACGTATACAAATCAATTTTTACCATTTTCTCTCGCAGTTACAAATAGCTCCAACCCAAATAGATGAGCCTACTAGCCCAAATGTTAAAGAGAATGAACGCAATCGCAATTGTATGCTGAAAATGTATATGCCTTTTATGGACGAGTCCTCTTCTTATGTCTTAACCAAACTTTTGCCCATAAATATGAATATGACCAAATAATTCTCACATACAATGATATTTATTTATTTGCTTATGAAAAAATAAAAATAATTCTAAGGTGAGGTGTTCTAAGTGCAGTTGAGTGGTTTCGGTGTTAGTCTGTATTTGGTGTTTCTATATTTTCTATTTCAGATCTCCCTATGTAACGTATCCAGTGTTTTATTTGATTTTTAAATTTATTATGTTTGTTGTGATTTTTAAAGAATAGTGGGATTTTGTTGTAAAGTTTAGTACCACAGTATAAGAAGTTTTTTTTGTCCGAATGTTGTGTTTGTGGTTCCTTCTCGTATGTGTTTTTTAGATGACGTTTTACTTCATAAATGGAATCAGCAGATATATCAACAATACCTCCAAACTTGTTGCCCATCAGATCATGCATTCTAGTGGTTAGTGAGTGTGACTGATAGTTGTACGTGTTGCAGAAAAATGTTACAATTTGTCTTGTGTTCCTCGTCGGCACATATAATTTAATAGTGGCGACGTTGGCAGGGCTGTCAATTGGGTGGTTAATGATTTTATACAATACGACTAGGTCTAAAATAATTCTAATTCGTATTATGGTAATCGAAATTTATTGTATACCTGGACGTAGTGAAAAAACATGTATATATCTAATTAGAAATAAAAGCATTTTAAAGTAATATAAAGTTGCACGCTGAGAGAAAAAAAAGAAAGATTTTAAAAAAGACAATGAAATAAAATATAAATAATAAGAGTAATGACGGCCTCCATAGTC
This sequence comes from Halesus radiatus, assembly GCA_022606495.2. Classification (NCBI taxonomy): domain Eukaryota; kingdom Metazoa; phylum Arthropoda; class Insecta; order Trichoptera; family Limnephilidae; genus Halesus; species Halesus radiatus. Next base: position 22,591 of record JAHDVE020009970.1, on the reverse strand, counting down.
CAGGGGTAAGGCTCTCGAGTACGAATCCGAAGGTCGCGGGTTCAAATCCCGACGTGCGCAAATAAATTTTATTTGATTAATTTGTGCTGTTTCACAATTAATTCATTTAAAAATTATGTAAAGTATATTTGCGCTCGTTCCAGAGTGGAAGATACTCTCAGAATCGCCCTGGTGAAAGACCACCATTCAGAATTGAAACGTTGCTTGAAATTGCTTTTAGCCGTGTTTGGTGACCAGATCTGAATAACCAGGTATTTACCCACCTTCTTCTTCCTCTTCTCCTTCCCCTCCCCAATACCTTCAGCCTCATAACATTCCCCAATTGGGGATGCCATAGTCTCACTGGCTCCAGATGGTTGGGAGCAGTTGGGACTCATGTGCGGTATTCATATAAAAAAAAGAACTATTTCATGACCTAAAAATAATTCCTTCCTTTTGTAAATAACCAATTCTGAACACTGATGGTATAAAAATTATCAGTTTTCTATTTACTAGTATCAATACTCAGTGAGGTCAACACGTGAGGGAACGGTATAAGAGAGCTGTCGTTGGGGGAAGACTGTTTCCGTTGGAAGAATAAATAGCGATTGTAAATTATTTGTTGTGTTTTGTTCTTTAAATCGATTTTCCATATATAAATATATACATGAAAATTGTGTTTATGTAAAACTGTCGAATGTCTAAGATTGGAAATATTTTTTAAACTAGCTCTTATGGTTGTGATGGGTGATGTTTGAATACTATCATAAGCAATAGTTTTTTAATTGTGACCGTGGGATGAAGAATTAATGTTGCACAACCTCCTTATCCAACCATACCATATGTAATTATAGATTGAAAAGGTGCCAAATAAACACATCAGAGTTTGCAGGTAAAGGGAACTGAGAGAGTAGAAAATGTAAAATAATTTACGGAGTCTTTTTATTGTAGAATCGATACGAATATATTTAATAAAATCATGATTTTCCCTAAATATGATCTTAAAATGCTTAATGCTTGAAATAGGTTTTTACTGAAGAAATCTCAATATTTATCTCTTTCCGATAAACTTCTTGAAATCATCTTCTTGTGTTCGTTTGGTTAACCCTTTGATGCTAGTCGTTCCGTATCGGGAACCAAATGACGGTCCTCATAATACTCGTTCTATCTCCCCCTTTCTTAAGGTCAGATATGTGTTTTAAAAAGAGAGAACTCCAGATCTTACTTTACATCACATTCTGAAGGTAGATTTAAAGAGAATTTATGATGATTTATCAGTATGCTGATATTAAACTTAAGGTTAGTTACATTTTTTTTAGTAGTGCCAAATCTATTTTTCTGATTTGTCATATTTGGCTGCTCTTGTGAATAAATAAAAATATTTGAATAAGATCATCAGCCATCTTGATTATTATATTAGTTCCTGAGCATTTATCATTTGGTAATTCAGAAATGCGTTTCGTTATCATCGCTCTCTAAAAAATAAGTATAGTAAAAAAAGTCATCAAAATTCTTCTCATAATCGTAGCAATGAAATATCAAAAAAAAAAAATTTTGCCTAGAAATGATTGAATACTGATTGAGAGATTGATTCAGAATGAATAAGAATTAAATTAGAATATATTCATAAATTACTCGGCCAGTGTGCCAACATGAGATTTTTTCAAATAAATTATTTAAAACACCAACAAATAAGAAGCAGCATCATTTAACAGTTGAATTATTATTTTTTTTTTTTTTAATTTAGTTTGACATGAAGCTCAAAGCACGCCATTGCTGATGTGTTGAAGTCGTAATTTATAACGTAGTTGAAAATAATAACCATTCACTGGGGCATCACACATAAATTACTGTACTTCTGTAATTTACGGTTTTTGCGCAATTTCGTAATCGTATATGGCCATAATAGCGCAGTAAAAATATTACACAAATATCTGAAGAGCAAGAGTTTAACATATTGTTTATGCTTCGTGGCCGTTTAAAAATCTTTCGATTTCAAAAATCTCTCATTCGATCTACAAATGGATTTTTCATCGCCAATAAGAAAAAAGATGATGCTTGTACCTAAATACGAGTATATTATCTGTTGTTTTATAGTCCTGTGTTAATTTTGCATTATTGAACGTAGTCTGACATTTGAAAGTAGACATAAGTTGAGGGAAATGGCAACACAAAGATGGCTCATAGGAAAATTAAATGAATTTAAGAATGCAATGGAAGTGCATAAAATATGTTTTACGTTCATACGGGGGTTCGGAAATTGGTGATACTTCCTGAAAGGAAATGATTCTACATCATATTCTAAGATAACTTTTTTTATTATTTAACGCCTTACATGAAAGATAATTACATGGAAAGGCGATTTTTTTGTATTTATGATTTTTTTTATCGAAATAACCATGTATTAGAAGTTAGATAAATAAATTTAAAATCAAATTCGCAGATCGAAATTATAAAAAAAAGTAAAACAAAAAAAAAAAACAATTATGATGATTTACCTAGTTTCTTGTCAAATGCGAATGTGTGAAAACGTTTGAATGTGAAAAAAGAAAACATTTCATAAAGAAAGTCAGTTTATTTGGAGTTTCCGCAGTAATGACATTTTGTATTTCCAAAGTAATAAATATCTACAATTAAATACCAAACTTTAAGATTTTGCTAATACCCTCTCCAATCGGAGATTTACTGTCATGGTCACTGTTCAGTGAACAGGTCATACGACACGTCTTATACACTGCACTAGCGTCATTGATCCCTTCTGTGTATAGTCGGGAAACACGCCAAACGCTGGCCCATCATTTGTACACGATTGACATTTGTCACATGAGAATGGGTCGTTTCAACCACTGTTTTTGAGTTCATCAGCCCGGCTGTGGAACGACTTTCCGGCCTCTGTGTTTCCTCCCTCCTACAACATGGGTCTCTTCAAGACAAGATCCATGTTCACCCCTTCAAAAAGACCCTCCACACATCCCCAAATATGACATAGGCACTGAGGGAAATTACTTTTCTCAGGGCCTCCTATGTAAAATTATTGTAGCTAATATTTCTTTGGAGCTGCTTTATTCCGCGGACTGGTATCTTAATAAATTACCAATAATTTGTTATCATCTGTACCTATCAAATTTGCCCTTTACGTGCGTAAATATTTTGCTCTTGCAACATTCCTCAATATGAGACATTGTATGCCCTAGTCCTCGGGCAGTTAGAGCTATTATGTGTTTATATCGGATATAGAATACAATGCATATACTCGTAGATTGAGAAAGGGAAGGTAAAGTGCCTTCCAGACGAGCGGGTGGCCCAGTAGTGTGGCCGACGGAAAAATATGTATTAACCGAGTTTTTATTTTTTGACTTGGCGATAATGACAATACTCCTTGTCTCCGCTGAGCGAAGCGGTTTCGAAATTTGAAATTTCGCTTCGGAAATCGTGCTTTATTTATCGATAAGCAATTTCCAAAGCGAAATTCCAAATTTCAAGACCGCTTCACTCAGCGGAGACAAGGAGTATTGCCATTATTGCCAAGTCAAAAAATGAAAACTCGGTTAATATATTTTTTTCCGTCGGCCACACTACTGGGCCACCCGATCGTCTGGAAGGCACTTTAGGCGTACCTTGATATTCAGTTACTATCACTAAACACAATCAAAGCGATCGGTGAAACTGATTCAAATCATATTCTCATCGTAATTTTCTGTTTTTACCATGATTCGATTTATGTGGGAACCGTAATACTGATATTATGCTGGTAAAATCAATACGTTAATTATGTTCGATCTTAGACCTTTGCGGTTTCATCAGATTTCGAAACTGTGTCTAATGGTTCTAAACAAAATACCGTTGATTATCTTTAAATCGTTATCTGAGTATAGGTTCTGCTAAGTAGGTAACGGCGTTTCACAAGTGTGGAGTGATTGGATGTTTATGTTTACAAATACAGCATCCGGCACAAATTACGCAGGTACCTACTGTCTGCTGGACCCGTAGATAAATACAGAGCCGATGGTGTATATTTATAAATTCATCAATGGTATTGACAGGTCTGTTATTTCTTAATTATAATTTTTCAAATTCCATGCATAAATAATACTGATATTATTTGTATAGAAACTACAGAAGGTGTTGTGAACTGATGTTTTCTTTTTAGATTTGTAATTAAATTAAGAATGCAACCACACGCAGGGCAGTCTCTGCGTGTGGGCAGGTTAGACCGAGACCCAGGGCCCAAGTCAATGGTTTCATCAAGTTTTCGTAACGACGGCTAACGATGCAGCTAATCCTCAGATCATATATTATATTCTATGATCTGAGAACTAATGGGTCACGCAATAAATAAGGTCACCGGATTAACGTTGAACTACGGATTTCCGAAGCCTGTGGAAACCCAACGGATAATATCATTGCCACATCGACCCCTTGGAATAACATAACAGTTCCGTGTCAGATGGAACCTTGTTATTCCGAGGGGTCCACATGCTAAACCGTTTAAGGGTAACCACACGGCATATGTATAGTTATTTTATGGCGTCATTACTAATAAATTCATAAGAAAAACTTTATTTACAGACCACTGTTTTTATTCCCTCATTTGGATATACAGTATATTGTATACTGTGTATCCTGATAAGGAAAGCTTCGCTTTCGAAATATGCTGATATTTAAATATTAAAAAAGTAGTGTAAACAAACTACTTCTTTTTATTCAATTTTTTTTTTTATAACTTATTGGAGTTTGTAAACCTCATTGTAATATTTAATCATTGAAGAAGATAATATTAACACATCCCAAATGAACCACGAAACCAGATTTCATTCCGATTGCAATTGTGTTCGGGTAGAACTTTGCGATCATCATAAGGATAGCAGCCAATAATATGGAATTTAAAAATGGAGGATAATATTAACAAGTCTTGAAATTGAAGTATGATATCGGTGTAGATGGCGTAAATTGAACTGGTCTCATTAGGTATATGTTGGTTAAGCGGTTACCCCGGATAGGTAGAGGTCCTGGGTTCGAGTCCCAGATGCGGCTGAAATCTTTTTATTTTCTGTTGTTTTTTCGGTTTCGTGGTTCATTTGGGATGTGTTAATATTATCTTCTTCAATGATTAAATACTTTTTTTTTTAATTTATAGATAATTTAAATTTGGGTTACGGTTAGGTTAGGTTTTCGGAAACCCTTAAAAACTCGCTAAGTAAAGGGGTGACCGCATGGCAGATTGAAGGGATAATTTAAGCACAACGGTCATTAAAATTTGTCCACACTCTGATGGGCCCGGAAATGGCGGTTAGTGATACGTTGTAATAGTTTAAATGTCAAATGTCAACGAATGCAAGGTATTGATATCAAATGTGATCTTGGGGTTTAACCAAACAACTGAACCTAAATCACTGTCATCTCTGAAGAGTTGGTGCAGTTTGCTCATTACTTGAACTATAATAAATGAGGACATCGATGAGAACTGAAGGTTTTCTCTAAAGTGCATTTGTAAGAAATAAAAGATTGCAAGACAAACTTGTATTATAATTTTACGGGCTCTAAACAGGGCGCTATAAAAATTCCGTGCTAAAAATCCACCCGTCCGTATTAATACTGCCCGAGAGAGAATCCGAAATGATTCCATACGTGCTCTTTGAATTTAGCACCCTTAGAACTTTCTGTTCTATGAAATAGTTCATACAAAATCATACTCATGGTCCTTCAGTCCCAAACCGTGGAAGTGTGCAAACCTTGGGAATCTGTTAGCTGCCTGGGTGCGCAGCTACTATGGGATTTGCTAACACCAAATTTAGGCAAAAATAGTAGGTACCTACTTTGCAATAATGAATTTAAAAAAATTGTGATTTTCATGTTTTAAGCTCTTATTAAAATAATTTCGTTACTGAAGATGTTCCTTTTTTATTTCTTGTGTAAATTGTGATTTTCGTATTAAAAAACATTTTTTTATAACCTACGATATTATATTCATCAGCCACAGACGCTTTAGTGAATCGTCAAATTGTATCTTGTTGCTAGATCGCTAATCTCTTGTGCAGTGATAATATGCTGAAATTCCTTTTGATCTAGGGAAAAATATATGTAATTATGGAAATACCAATAGGATTTATAAACGTGGGTTTTTTCTCCGTTTTTTAATCTCAGATTGAATTCCCTATATGATATTCCACGAACCGCTACTGGACACGAGTACTTATGTTCAACGTACGAAAGATTTGGAAACACGACAAAATTGAGGACACATTTCTAAATTTACAGGTGATTACCAATTATTGCGGTGAACATTATTTATTTATAACAAATGAACAGAAGAAAACTATCACGGTAGTAAAAAATGTAAGCACCACGCCTTAGGAAAGATAATGTAATGATTTATCTGTGATGATTAGTGAAATGATATTCGAAATTTCACGGTCAATATCAATTGAATACATTAATATATTTCGTTCACGATTAATCGTTTTATTGCTGTATAACTTAAGTGCCAGCACCCAAAAGTGACCCTAAACATTACTTTATATTCTGCTAACTCAAGCAATACTACAAATTAATTATTTGTAAATTCTATAGGGGTAGTTAGAAAAATGAATAACGTCTTTAAAGACAGAAAACATCAAACTGAAATCTTTAAAATCTATGAAAGACATAGCAAAAAGTCTGAAAAGGCAATTTTCAACCTTTTACCTAAAATTCCGTACGTACTCGTATTATTTCAAATAGAATTTATAAGATTCCATTTTGAGAATTTTTGTATTTTGAAACCATATACATTTTCCTAACTACCCGTATAGAATTTGAAGATTAATCATTCGTAGTATCTCTTGCGATAGCCGTACTACAAAGTGTGTAATTTCCGTTGATTATTAAATAACGATGTGTTATCTCTAATAATCTAATTTCACTTTTTTTTGCAACGGGTACGCCATTTTTTGAAGATGTACCCTAGATGAACCTCAACAACTTGTAAAATTAAAAAAAAAAAAATTATTTCATCAGCCGGGCCTGTATTACCTATTAGTAAAAAAATATATATATATATATTCATTTGTTCCAAAACTATAAAATTGTACGATTTAATTATTCATTCAACTTTTATCGATATTTTTATTGTACGTAAATTATTTATTGACAGCATAATCGCTTTTATTAAGAAAAAGTGCCGTTTCGCCATTATTCGCTAAACTGCATTTACGCGTTCAAGTTTTTACTTAATTATGGGTAGCTAACGGTAGACAATAATATCTCATCAGAAGACAATGGCAGATCAGATGATACCTTGTAATATTATTATGGTGGTAGGTAAGCACTTATCTAGAATCGTTTCTATGATAATTATTATGCAGAACGCGTTCTTTAAGATTTTTCTCACTATTTTTGTTTGTACTTCTGTTTGCCTATGTAGATACAAATGCGTGAGAAAAAATAACATAGTTGCATTGTAGATATTAATTTATTCCACTTATAATCATGGGTCGTTGTCTAAACAATGTCAGGTGAAGACCTTCTGGCTATATTAACTATTTTTAAACTAATCTGTTTATATGTCTTACTAAGAACTCGTGAAAGGTGAACTCTGACGTCATGCAATTTATCTACATGTATTTACCTACATAAAGAATACATATGGAGCTTTGAAATATCATTTAAAATATTAATACATAGGAAAATAGAATAAGATAAATAAAATTTATTTGGATATTTAAAAAGTTGTATAAAAAGAGTAATGACTTTAGTTGATCTCCCCGCTCCTACACTCCCTGAAATATTATTTTGATGCAAATAATAATCATTTATAAATCGCACCAGCGCACACCAGTGGATGGGTAATATTGAAAAAAAATATTTTTAAATTTAATGATCGGTTATATTAATTGAAACATTTCGCTCAGGTGATTTTAGAAATCAAGAAATGTTTCTAAATATTCAAAACTAAATGAAAAAAATAATTAGTACCTGCCTACCCATTGGTGTACCTAAATAATCGCTTCAATGCGATATCATCGAGATTTCGATTTTGTTGTATTTTGTGAAGGAAAAAATAATGTTTTAGTTTACTTTGTAATTTGATTATTTTCGAGCGATTTATTTGAAAACAATTAGATTTTTTTAAGTTATTTCGGTATTGAGAAATAATTTTCATTTTCGGGCTGCACTAATAGATTGCATAGTACGTAAATTCGCAACAGAAATAAAGCGGGAACTTCGGAGAGCTTTCAAAATACTTCGATAAAATTTTTATTTGCCGTTGTCAAAAAGTTGAGTCATTGACGTCAATCGTCTGATTGTATCTTCGCTATATTTTACGTTCTGTGTTATTGAAATACCTGACCATTCTTTTATTTTCCATTGTCGCAATAAACTAAGCCGGTGATATCACGTGTGGCCATGAAACCGTTTGGTTGTTTCAAATCCAGGTTTAAACGGTGTAAGTATGTGTGTCAGACATTGTATGGCTTCACTGGTCATTCGAATTGTATACCTATAAATGGGTCGTACAAATAATCCTGTTAGCGACATTATTAATGATTTTCAACCCACAATAATGTAGAAAACTCGATATCCGTAACTAGATATACAATGTGCAACTACAATATAAGCAATGTTGGATAAATGACGACTTTTTAAATTCTAAAATTTCTCCAACCATTCTTATTTTCAACTAATTTTCTTGACATTCTCGCGTAGGGTTCTTTTGTTTTTACATGATCATTTCTTTTGTTTTCAATATCGGTGGCGTATTGTTTTCTTTGGTATGGTTTATTATAGCTTCTCTTATATTGTTTCAGATGAGGCGACTGTAGAAGCTGCACGATGGCCTACCATGGATTGTCCCAGCATGTGGAACTGGATAGAGTGGCGGATCCCCTGGACAGGTTCACGCTCGAGAGCCTCATAGGGGAGGGGACCTACGGAGAAGTTTATTCTGCTCGGGACAAGAAGAGCAAGAAACGTGTTGCCATAAAGGTTTGCTAGTTTGCTGATTCTTTTACATCCTAAACCCTTTCATATTATTTCATGTAGTATTTAAAAAAAAAATCATTTTATACAGATAATAGAAACAAGGGAGATGGACCATGAACCATTATTAGTATGAAACCTACTACCTTATACTAATGCAAAACGCATCTACGTACAGCGGCCCCCCGATCTTGCTTATAACCAGACAAAAATACATAAATTTTATTGACTTCGCTGAGCCATATGCTGGCCATATATGTATATATGGCCAAATGAGAAAAGGACCAGTACCTGAAAAGCTCAACTTTTTGCTGTAATTCTCATAATATTTTAACCCTTCACTGCCCAATTTTTCTTTTCTCGAAAAAAAAAAAATTTCATTTACATTTTTTTGTGTAGAGTATGGGAAAAATAATTTAAAAAATCATAAGTTTTTTAACGCTTTATTACAATATACATAATTAAATTATTGTTTGGTTTACATTTATTACCTGCCTCACTAGGTGAAACCTATTCTTAGGTGGTTCTATAGTTTACCAACAAAATACGATTAATAAATTTATATATTAACCGTATACCTGCCGAAATCACTAGGCTCACTGACACTGGACAGATTGCATAACAACTGCCTTTTTTTCTAATATTGCTTCTACTGGTGGCCGTTTATGGAACTAAATCGTATATACATTTGACGGCCTCCATGGTCGAGGGGTAAGGCTCTCGACTACGAATCCGAAGGTCGCGGGTTCAAATCCCGGCGTGCGCAAGTAATTTTTATTTAATTAATTTGTGTTGTTTCACAATTAATTCATTTAAAAATAATATATAGTATATTTGCGCACGTTCCAGAGCGGAAGATACTCTCAGTATCGCCCTGGTGAAAGACCACTATTCAAAATTGAAACGTTGCTTGAAATGGCTTTTAGCCATGTTTGGTGACCAGATCTGAATAGCCAGGTATTTCCACACCTTCCTCTTCCCCTTCTCCTTCCCCTCCCCAATACCTTCAGCCTCACAACATTCCCCAATTGGGAATGCCATAGTCTCACTCTCTCCAGACGGTTGGAAGCAGTTTGGGACTGTTGTGCGGTATTCATATAAAAAAAAATATATATATATACAGTGGGCGCCGAGTGACTAGAATTTATCAAAAGGAATTTATACATTTTTTGGTAGCATGTAGCAGATTGTCTACAATGGGCAATGAAGGATTAAAATGTGAGTTTTGTGTGTTTTTTTTAATATTTGTGTTGAAAACCAGCGAATTTCGAAGACACCTGTCTTTTTACTACTCTGGTGTTGCACGGTTTGCACGGTTGATACAAACCTAGCTTTTTACGGAGATAAAGTAGTAATTTATAATTTCTTCAAACGATTGGTATTCACTTTGTGGCGTCATTATTAATAAATGAATTAAAAAAATATACTCTGTATTCACCACTTTATACTTTGCAAGGTGGTGAATACAAAGTATATTTTTAATTCAGTTATTACTGTAATTTAATTTCCATTTCATTTGTTTCAGATCTTAGAAAGTATAACTGAAAATATAGAAGAAATCGAAGAAGAGTTTTTAGTATTTCGCGATCTATCTCACCACGCCAATCTTCCATCTTTCCATGGATTATTTCTCAAGAGAGGTCCAACTACTGAAGATGACCAGCTATGGTTTGTTATGGAGGTATGCATGCATAATATATATATTTTTTATAATGTTACTAGCTTTATCTTCTAGTACTAGGCATTGGCGACAATTTGAAAAAAACGCCATCATCATTGACGATTGTCAAATGTTGGAAGTAACGCCGACGTTGACGCAGATGCTAATAAAAATAATAAGGTTAATAACGATTCTAAATAATATTAGGGGATCCCAATGTTAGGGAGTTCCAACGGTTGGCACTTTTGGACGTTGGCATTGAACAGCTATATTTTATAATTTGTTCAAACAATTGGTATTCCCTCTGTGGTGTCATTATTTCTTCATTAGGACTGTAGAATGCATATATTAGGAGTATATAGAATACAATATATATATATGCATTCTATATACTCCTGAAGAAAAAAGCATCGCTTTCGAAACATGTAGATATATATGTACTAATAAAGCGGTGAATACAAAGTATATTATTTAATTCATTTAGCTATATTTTACTTGCCATTGGCAGAAACGCTTGATGCTAGGCGCTACGCATCATTCGTATCGGATATGAAAATCCACAAAAATGCCTAAAAAAAAACTTTAATTTTTTGTTTTAAAGAAATACCAATATTCCCGGGTTAAGAATAACCTGACGATATTTTAAAATCTCCTACTACCATCACAGTAAGCAGAAGATGTTGCTTGTGTCGTGATGGAGGACTTAGCCATCCGAGGACTCGAACTCACGAGTCCGGTTCAGCCACCGACCAGTTGAATTATGCGTGATATCGTTCACTTATAAACTATATGTACATAAGTATAAACTGTTACACTTTTTTTATTTATTTGACTCCAATACAGCTAAAACAATACATAATCATAGATTGCATTGCGTTGAGTTATATTCGTATGTAGATTGATATTATCAATTATTATATTCAACTGTTGACGCAAATTTTGGTTTGGTTTCAACCCGTCAACGCGTTGGGCGTTAAAGGTTCTAGCTGTTATTTGCAACGGCTACTTATATTTTCATACAGTACCTATCTACCTGCTTTTGCGTGAGATTTTAATTTTTAATAAAAAAAATTATAAGTATATGGTCTCTTTTCTTATTATTTGACCTTTAAAATAATATTTTTTGCCTCCACAGCTCATGATGGTGATGAATTGCTAACTGAAAATTGTTTCCGGATAGAGAAAGCTTTACAATTTTTATAATGGCAGAACTCACCACTCAACCAGAGTTTTTGCTGCTTTGAACAAACAGATTTCTGCATTATAGTTTAGATTACTGTTTTTAAAATAAAGACCAACTAGCTCACACAGTTTAAGCTTTTTACAATGTATATTATTCTTTGATTTAACCTTATTTACGCTGCTGTCTCATACGTGATCCATCAGCGGCTATCCCCGTACGCGGTTGTCCCAAATGCGATCCATGAAGTTTCACTAAAACACGTACATTGTGTCAAAGCATGCCGGGCGATGGGATAAATTTGATTGAAAAGGGTAGCATTGTTAAGATTATAACTATTTTTTTTTAACCATTTTTGTAAGGGTACCTACAATGTGTACATACTTTTTTTTTTCTATAGTTGTGTACCGGCGGCTCTGTGACCGATCTCGTTCAAGGACTCCGCAACCGCGGAGATAGACTATCGGATGAGCAAATAGCCTACATCCTCCGGGAAACCGTGGAGGCGTTGATATACCTGCACAGCAATCACTGCATGCACAGGGACGTCAAGGGTCACAACATCCTCTTAACGGAGAATGCCAGCATCAAACTAGTGGATTTCGGCGTATCCTCACATCTTGCCGCCACGATGGCGAGGAGAAATACATCAGTCGGAACTCCTTACTGGATGGCACCAGAGGTTTGCATAACTATAATCATCTAACTATAACTTCTCTTAAACACTTATAGTTCTAAACGCCTCAATCTCCATCAATATAATTTACTGAAACCATGTATAATAAAAACAAGGTAGATGGGACATGAACCATTATTAGTATGAAACTGAAAGTGTCACCAACATCATTCACCCATACTTACTATAAATTGTATCTATGCACAGCGACACCCCGCCTTTGTTTCTACCTATAAATCAAACACATAATTTTCATTGGCTCCATCGCTTTGATAGTCCATGCAGTTTGGTCGTAGCTCGACAACAGTAGGCATACTTCCATGCCATATCTCCCTTTGTTTCCATTAACTACTAACTGTAGTACCTGGCGTTGCTCAGGGTTATGTTATGAATGGTTTGGAGTAAAGTTTTGAAGTTGTGATGTGTTAATATACATATACTATTAATATTAGAAATAACAAATAGTACAAGTAAGTAAACATTTGTATATTATTGATTTCAACAATATTAAAGATGATAATCTGTATAAAATATGCAAGAAGTGAAAGGTTGATAGGAAAATTACAAAAAGTTGTGTGGGCAGTTTTATAATTATTTTGTGTCATGGGTCAAAAGATACTCCCTAAACTGTCTCTAAGTGATATTGATAATGTCAACTGTCAATGCAGCATCGTTGAGCAGTTGAGTCGTCGCTGATTGGCATGTTCTGGTAAACAGAAGTTCTCACTTTCGGTGCATAAAAAAAGTGCATGGGATCTCTTACAACTATACTTGTTAGGAATGTATAAGTTTACCTCTTTCAACATAGGGGGATTACATGTTATGGTTCTAGAAATTAACTTTAAAAAATGTTTACCTAAAATTTGGCAGACTTCTAATGTTATGATGTCCTGAAACATATACCGCCAATATAATAAACTCCAAATTGTCCTTATAATAATTATTATTTATTTATTCTGGAATGTGGGGAGGTTAGTGCAGTCCCACACATCCCATAAAGTATATACAAATAACATAAATAATATGTATTCATAAAAATGGAAATGTAAAGAGAACATAATAGACGTTGTGAATTATTGTACTTGAGATTGATGGAGCCAATATATTTCTCCATCTTGCTTCTATATTGGAATCTGGACTCTGGCGGGATTCAACGATGAAGACATTTCCAGATTTGTTTACCCTCTCCCCAAATCCTGCCACACGGGTTCTTATGAGGACTGCAAAGCCAGGAACTTGTTCCTCCGTGAGCATGTTGAAGGCACTGCAGTGTCTGGAAAGCCCAAACATTGCGCGGTAGGCGTTGTTGTACTGTACACGAAGTCTTTCCATGCTACCCTTCTTGAAGTTCGCCCAGAGCTCGCATGTATAAAGAGTTGTACAGAGCGCAAGAAATAGCGTCCTTTTCACGAGTGGACTGCAAAGCCGAAACCTTCTACTAAGCATGTTTGACTTTACACTGAGTGCTCGTCTTTGCCTGTCGATATCGTCGTCATCCACCAACTTACTAGTAACGACGTGTCCCAGATATTTGACTTCTTTCACCACCTGCAGAAGCTCGCCATTCAAGAAAGCTGTTGGACCCTGTCCTTATCTAATAATCAGTAGTGCTGTTATGAATCTTTTAACCTTAAAACTATAGCTCAGTAGCCGCCATCACAAGATACAATGAATGTATTTTCAATCCTATTAGACATTCATTCATTATCCATTTAAGGGTTCAATTTCACTGAACTCAGTCTGTTTTCCTCCTTAGCAAGATCTTACCATATAAGTCTTGCCATTAGCTGAAAAAGTGTGGGAAATGTAATGTGAGTGTTCATTGTTCCCCAGAACAATTCCTCGTAAAAAGGCAGTTCCACATACACTCCAGCCTATTCAATAACATTACACATTTCATTATTTAATATCATTAATGCTGTTTTAATGACAGTGTATTTTCAAATGTGATTGTTATAATATTGTTCTTTGTTAATAAATGCTGACAAAAATAATAGTTATGATCATTGAAATGTTATGTCGGTTTACACAAGGTTACTGTTATGCTATAATGATTTTAATTTACATTCATTAGATTTGTAATTACATCTCGATGGAAGATCAATGATCTGTTGACATTACAATAGGGAAAATCTATTCATTGAATAATTTGTTTTTGTAACAGTTCTGAAAAAGTAAACATCGATAGAATAATTCAATCATACTGTAAATGGTGTTGATCTCTCAATTATATGTACATATCTAAAAACCTTCACTTTCTAGTATGTAGATCAATTTATTTTTTAAATGCCTAGAATTTATTCTATTAAAAATATTCACTTGTAAACTATTTCTGTTACTTGTATGGTAAGTTGCAATTCCCAAAAATTGAAGGGCAGATTTTATAATGTATTAATACAATTTATGGAATTGAGATGTTGATTTAAAAAAAAAAGGAAATTATAATTAATACAAGAATACATTTTCATCACAATCCTTTTCCTTATGCGAGTATCTCTCATTTATTGCCAATCCCAGAATGTCGTCCTTACAATAACATATTTGTTGAACAAAATTGGAATTTGAAATGGTGGTTCAACAAACAACTGAAACGAATATTCACTCGTTCGCTACCAGTTTTGTACTATGTAAGATTGATGTATGGCACCTTATTTGTTGTTCTTTAATCCACTTGGTATAAGGTATATGAACCTACATTCGTATAGCTATTAAGTGGATAACATACATTATACACAGTCACTGCCAGCTTTGTACCGTGTAGGATCGACACATTCAACGTTTTTTTATGGGAGTGAGCCGCACCTGGGAAAACAAAGATGTAACTCCCGCGAGAGTGATCGGCGGCGAACGAGTTATGTGCCAAAATCGTCTATTTCAACTTGATGTAAGAATTAAGTTGGCTAAATTAAGCCCCATTTGCACTCAACATCAGAATTTAATTTAAGGCATTCCATAAGCTTTATAATATTGCTGATTTTATACCGAATTCAATAAGTCCCAACCTTTTCCTTCATCTATCCCCTGTCTATCCGTTTTTGACAATATTACTAACAAATCTATTCTTCTCCAGGTGATAGCCTGCGAACAACAGCTGGACCACTCGTACGATGCCCGATGTGACGTGTGGTCCACCGGCATCACGGCCATCGAGTTGGCGGAAGGAGACCCACCGCTCAGCGAGCTGCACCCCATGCGCGCCCTGTTCCAGATACCCCGCAATCCGCCACCCGCGCTGGCCCGCCCGGAG
The DNA here is from genome assembly GCA_022606495.2 of Halesus radiatus. Taxonomy (NCBI): domain Eukaryota; kingdom Metazoa; phylum Arthropoda; class Insecta; order Trichoptera; family Limnephilidae; genus Halesus; species Halesus radiatus. The sequence goes on along the minus strand of JAHDVE020009970.1, from coordinate 6,891 downwards.
GCCTTCACCCCGCTGCTCGGGGACTTCATCTCCGAGTGCCTCGTGAAGGACTTGGATCAGAGACCATTCATCAAAGAACTGAAGCAACATCCCTTGCTGGTGGCCGTGCACCAGTTTGCTAATAAGGTGACCTTTGTTCCCAGTTATATTATAATAATCCTGCCACTGAGAACTCCATTACAACCCTCTATCTGTTACATACGTTGTTTGTGAGAAAGAGGTTTCATAGACAGATTTGATAGGGTGGGATACACAAAAAAAAAACAGAAAATTCTTTTTATATACCCTCTTCCTATTAAAAATCCAGTGTTTCTTCGGAATGTGAATAATATTTTTATTTTTAGGTTCGCAAAGAACTTCAGAATGAAATATCCCGCCAGCGCGCCGAGGGCAGATGCTGCCGCACGGCCGAGGCCACCACGAAGCAGGGCAAGCTGAAGGCGGACCGGAAGTCCCGGCCGGAGAAGATGTACATGGATGACCTCGCCGCGCTGGACGTGCTGTCCGAGGACTCTATCGTGGAACAACTGCTCACGCGCTACAACCAGAACCAGATCTACACTTACATCGGGGACATACTGATAGCGGTGAATCCTTTCCTGGAGCTGGGGATATATGGCTCAGAAGTAAGTACATTATATTCAATGATACTTTGTCTTTTTAGAGCTTAAAGTAGTAGCTTTTTTATTTTATTTTTACTGTTAAATGGATATTTCAAAGATCGTTAGCTCATCATATAAATGACGTTGAGAACTAAAAATAGTTGCAATGCTCTAAAAATTAAAAAAAAAAAAACAATTTGCGTAAATTTCATAACAGCAGAGCTCACTGTTCGCGAGTTTTTGCTCATAAACCTTTGTGCAACTACAAATTTAAAGCAGTAAAAGATTAAATCATTGTTATATCTACCCATGTGACAAAGATAATTTCTTTTTCTCGTTTTGCTTCTAACGGAGGTCAGACTCCATTGTAGTTATTTTTACTTTAAAGGCATCCATTCCAAACAATGTTACACTAACACAAATTCTACAAATTGAACAAACCATAAACATTTCTTCAGTAGAAAAGCGTAGGAAAGACATTTGCATTTTCAAAATAATTAATTGTATTATTGACTCACATTCTTTGTTGCAACTCATTTAGTTCAACATTCCTTGCCGTAGACTCGTAAACAATGAATCACTTTTCCTCAATCAACACTCTACTAATTATGAGTACCATTCTCCACTGTCCAGAATGTCGAGACTTGTTAACTTAAGCCAGGGCCAGGGCCTTGGTACCAGTCTAAATGATTTTTTTTAACCATTTAGAATGTCTAAAATCATGGACTCTACCAAAACCTTGTTCAGGCTTTGATTTGAACGTTCTCTCAAATGTATATATTTCATTAAATTTATTTTAATAATAATAATAACAATTGGATGATTTGTATAGCGCCGTTTTTGTGAAAAATCACCTCAAGGCCGCTTATTATCACTTATTGAAGATTGTAAACCTCAAATGTAATGTTTAATCATCGAAGAAGATAATATTAACCAATCCTAAATGAAACATGAAACCTAAAAAACCACAGAAAACACAGTGTATATTTTTGTCATTGCTTCATTAATGTATGTTTTTTGTATAATTGGACAACAGTCCGTCAATAAAAAAAAATAATTAAATAAATCGGTATTCTATATATTCCTAATGAAGAAAGAATCGCATTCGAAACATGTTGATATCTGTATAAAGTGGTGAATACAAAGTAATTTTTTAATTAATTTTTTGATTCGTTAATAAATAAATCGGCACTCAGCTCACCCAGGCATCGTGAGTTCAAGTCCTCGGCTGGCTAAGTCCTCCATTACGACACAAGCAACATCTTTCGCTTAGTGTGATGGTAGTAGGAGATTTTCAAATATTGTCAGGTTATTTGTAATATGGGAATCTTCGTCTTTCTTTAAAACAAAAACAGATTTGTTTTAATGTACATATTTGGTTTTAATTCAATGAAAAGCTTTGTAATATTTATTGCTTTGTGCTTATTTTGATACCTTTACTAGATTAAGTATACACGCATACTTTAAAGTAAATTCAGATCTACCCTATAGAAGAAAAAAAAAGAATCACTTGTGTATTATTATCACATACTTGCTGTCAATTATTGTAAGTAATTTATTTTTATTTTCCAGGAACAACAGAGATACTGCTGTGCTTGTCGTTCTGATAATCCACCCCACATATATGCTGCAGCCGATGCAGCCCACCAGGCCCTGCTGCACCAGCGGAGACACCAGGCCATCGTCATATCCGGAGAGAGTGGCGCTGGCAAAACAGAGAGCGCTAACCTGCTGCTGAAACAACTTGTATTTTTAGCAAAGGTATGTTCAAAATGTGTTTCCATATGTGCTTGTTCAAACGAATATATTGCCCTGTTCTGAAAGAACATTTTAATTCTAACGTTTGCTCTAATCTTACCTCAGATATTAACTCTGAGTTTATTACTACCGTAACTTATGGAGTTGACCCCAATAGTTTCTCTAATGTTGATTTTAATATTTACCATAATGTTGTCATGTAATTAACTCAATTGATATTGGCAATAAAGTTGACTCTAGTATTTACTGTAGTGTTAACTTTATCATTACCCTACAATTGACCCCAATATTGACTTTTATATTATCTCTAAAGTTAACTTTATTGTTAATTCCATCAGTAATTCTAAGAAGTTATTATTTACTGTCATACCAAAGTTAATGTGTTGTATGCATACGTGTATGTATAGTACCATTGGTTCCCAACATTGAATCATCGTTATGACATATTTTTTTATTTTAAAACAGGGTATATCAGTACGTACTTTACAAACTTTAAACAGTGATTTCCTGAGCTTATTTGGAATAAAAAATGTAGATGGTTTTTCTTTCACCTAAAAATATTAAAGAAAAATAGTAGGTATTGGACAGTTAGGGTTCGGGGTGGGGGGTTGGGCAGTTACTCAGCTGAGTGACCGACAGTGATGACTTTTTGTTTGTTTGAATTTGAAAAAAAAATTCTCAAATCAAAATTTAATTTACATTTTGTACTCCAAATAAGCTCAGGAATCACTGTTTAAAGTTTGCCGGGTACTTGGTGATACACTTTGTATACTATATAATGTTTGTACTAAGTTCTGCTAATACATAAGTTTTTTTTTGTTTACTTCAGGCTCCAAACAGGAATCTAGAAGAGAGAATTCTCAGAGTCAATCCCATAATGGAAGCATTTGGAAATGCCCGCACCGGCATCAATGCCAACAGCTCCAGGTTTGGGAAGTATCTGGACCTATCGATGACCAGGGCTGGAAAGGTGACCGGGGCAAGAATCTCTGTATATCTTCTGGAACAATCCAGAGTAGTACACCAAGCTAAGTAAGATCTTTTTCACAGCAAGCCTAACTTATTAATTTATCAATGTTGTGATGACAGGTGATTTGTTGTCAATTTTCTTGAATGTCTGGCCCATCACTGTTGTAACTATATGCAATTTTCTTGAATGTCTGGCCCATCACTGTTGTAGCTATATGCAATTTTCTTGAATGTCTGGCCCATCACTGTTGTAACTATATTCAATTTTCTTGAATGTCTGGCCCATCACTGTTGTAGCTATATGCATTATTTGCGTTATTTCAGTGCTGAAAGTAATTTCCACATATTCTATTACCTGTACGACGGGCTGGAGAGCTGTGGGAGGGCCTCCAACTTCTACCTGGACAAAGATCTTCGAAGCAAGCACCGATACCTACGCTCCCTGTCTCCTGTGCACACACCCACCAACATAGATAAATGGAATCAAATTAATGAGTCCTTTAAGGTTGGTGAACCAAAACTTGAACCATTTAATTGAATCTGTTATAATTTTTTTGTGAAATAACAAATCTAGTTGTTGTTTTCGATGGAAACTTCAAAGGATCATTGCTTGGGAATAAAACGATAGTAAGCTGAAATTATGTGAAGGCTTTCGTCAATTTAGATTTGTGTTTTTGTTTATGTATGCAGAGTTATCCCGTCCATTGAGAAATAAAATCAGACGAATCTCAGAATCATGATCCGTTATACCAGATTTTTAGCATGTCAAAGGGGAGCCAACAGAACGACCTAATCGTTTTTGTTACTTCAATACTATTACTTCATTTAAATGAGTGTTTTATAAAATATTAATTTTATTTGTTTTGTATTGTTTTAGCTGATTGGATTTCAAAAAGAAGAGGTGGAGACAGTTTACAGAATGCTTGCGGCCATCTTGCATCTTGGAGACATAGAGTTTGGAGAAGTTGTGTCCCAGGATAACACAGACAACAAATCTAAAATCATAGATCCTTCTCCACTTCATAGAGGTAAATCTTTTTTAATTAATTCTTTACCTCTTCAGAAACTCCCCCTTTACATTGAGCTCCCTTATCACCCGCTTTTTTGTGGCCTGCAATGTCCGTGATATACTCGTCAATATCAAATGTGTATCTTACTTTTATTAACATACTACATATTTGTTTCCCGTGAAAAATCATGAGATGTAACTTGACTTGCATAATTCCACTTTTAAAAATGGCCTACAAAAGTAACGCATAATATGTATGCATATTTCAAATATAGGATTGAAATAATTATCTGCTAAAATATTTAATTTAATATCAACGGTATAAATATACCATAAACAATAATTGCGTGTCACAGTTTAGTCTACAAGCATAGGAATACAGTACAAATATTTTTTAAAAGGGTCTATTAAATGTGGCATTAGGTCGTACAATGATATCAGAGAGTATATAAAGAATAAAATTTCATGAAGGATATAAAAGTAAAAAATATGTATACATATAAAACATGTAGTGAACTAAGGTTAAATTAATATTGATTGAAAGGATATGTTAGTATAGTTTTCTTGTATTTACCTTCCGTGCAGTTAAATAGATCCATTACATCTGCATACGCAGATACAATAGATACTTATTACTAACTTCATCTAATCTACATACAAATATATTATAGGTAGGTACTTAATCGCTTGTCTGAATTAGAAAAGATTCTTTTAAAATTTTTTTCAACACATCCATCAGTTCCATTTTCCAAAGGTTCACATTCGTAAGTACGTACTCACAAAGGAAATTATGTTGTTTGATATATCAGTGTCTCGTCTGCTGGGTGTGGACTCCAATGAGCTCCGCGAATGCCTCACCTGCAGCAGCGTGGTGACCCGTGGAGAGACCATCACACGCCACAATACTCTGACGGAGTCGGGCGCGGCCAGGGACGCCATGGCAAGGGGGCTTTACTCGCGCCTCTTTGACTGGACCGTCAATCAGATTAACGCTCTGCTCTCCTTCAACAGACCACATTGGTGAGGATACTGATTTATGGATACTCTGTATTGATAACTTATTTTTTGATAATTGTGTGAATGCTTTTTGGTTTAAGACTTACTTATATCACACCTCTCATAACATAATCTGGAAAATACTAACTAAACAACCGTCACACAATTCCTTCATCATCTTATTCATACTCTTCTTTAATTACGACTTTTTACTTGTCCCAACTCTCAAGTGTTTAATTATTTTGATTGTACCATGTTTTCCTGTGACTTCCCTAACCTTTCTTCCATTCTTTTGGGCATCATATCTCCTAACACTGCTTTCTTTGTCCATCTGCTTTTTAGGTACAATTCATCTTAATGTCCCTTTCTTAACTTGTCAATTAATACATAGAGTTTTATTCATTATTTTAATTGTGTACATAATAATTACAACATTACACATATCCTTATCTAATAATTTTTTTTTTTTTTGCTTTGTAATGATATAAAACAACAAGACATATGCCTGTGGACCATTATTACAGATAACTAACTGAACTAAACTGACTCAGTTGGCGATGGCGGAGAATTCACTGAAGTGTGGCCAGGATTCCCTTGGCCGGCCTGACCCTTGGAATCCTTGGCGGCGTGGGAGTGAATGGATGTCTGGCCCGGGTCTCGGGTATCCATGATCGTCTCTGGGATCAATAATGGCCGCTGAAGCCTTCCTCGGTGGCCATGTGGGATACCGAACGATCAGGAATGTTTTTAGCTGGTCGGTCGCGAAAATACCCCAGAATCCGAGGCATAATTAGTCCGGAAGTGTTCCTGGGATAATTTACCCTAGTGCCGATATCGGATGGGCAAGATATATCTCGATGAATCTTGATCACAGGTTTTAATCACGATGCCATTTTAAAGTCAAATACGATCACTGATAAAATGAGCCCATAGCTCTGCAAAATTTTGCTGCCACCAACTTGACTACGGCCTATTGCCGTTTTATGAAAATTCCCAAAGATTAAAATAAAAATTAAAAGAAATAAATTTTGACGAGTCATTTCAGCATCACCTATCCTGTGAGGTCCCGAAAAAAAAGTTAGCCGGAAACCGGCTATAGTGTTGTCATGCTTCAATAATGCCTAATCCTTCAAGGTCGTGTTAATTATTTAACAGCCAGTTAAATTTAGTTCTTTGATAAGCTTAACCCGGAGCTAATTGATAAATAGTAGTGAAGTTATGAGTATTATTTCGTTAGGGAAAGGTTTATTCAACATGAATAAATATTTTCATAACATTCTTATAATTTTCCCATCATCATTTCAGTTCGGAGCAGCTATCTATCGGCCTGCTGGACATATTCGGCTTTGAAAACTTCCCATGCAACTCGTTTGAGCAGCTGTGCATCAATGTGGCCAACGAGCAGATCCAGTACTACTTCAACCAGCACATCTTCACGTGGGAGCAGCAGGAGTACATGGTAGAGGGGGTGCCCGTGGACCTGGTGGAGTTCTCCGACAACCGGCCCGTGCTGGACATGCTGCTGTCCCGGCCGCTGGGGTTGCTGGCACTCCTGGA